>JAFEJD010004722.1:0-26447 GCA_018296065.1 Blastomyces percursus
GTAATGCACTCATACGCTTACCATGGTACTCTATTCTCCTGTATATATATATATGTATCTCTTCTTGCTACTTGCTCTGTCTCTTCCTTCCTCTTTCTCTTCTCAGCGATTAGCTATTACCTTTACTATTATCTACTATTACGCTATTTATATCACTCTTCACACTATCTCTATTCACCCTTACAGTAACCTTTCAACTCGGCAAAGAATTCTTCAATGGGATTGTAGTCGGGTGAGTAAGGTGCCAAGTACAGCAGTCTAACACCAGCATCAGAGCACAGCTGTTTGACTCAGTCTGAATGATGAAAGGATGCATTGTCCATCACAAGCACAGATTTTGGTTCTGGCCATCTTCCACAGTGCTGAAGAAGCTGTTCTATAAATCCTTCAAAGAAAGCAGCATCAGTTGAGCCTTTAAATATGCATGATAACATAATGCCATCTTGGGCATACACTGGCAGGATTTGGTACCGTTGGCCCTGATGAAATTTCAATATCTGGACTGGCGTCACTCCAAGTGGAGCCCAACCCATCCGTCTGAATCCTACCCGTTTATCACATCCAGACTCATCAACAAAAACCAGGTGATATGAGCAGAATTCAGATAATTTATATTGGTAGAAATCTCATAGATGAGGGTTTTGTTCCTTTGCTCTTTGCCGGGCTTTCTTCTTTGTCTATCCTTCATGTGAAAGGGCTCGTTGAATGGTAGATGACAAAGGTAGTATACCAAACTCATCCCATAAAAAGACAGACAGCCATCTCCTCAATATAGAGACTGGGCTTTTCAGTAAGGTGGTCAGAAAGCACATCAAGCATTGGAGCAGTGATACTCAGTGGCTGGCTGGTGCGGATGGAGGGCAGCCTGGCAGTTCCAAACTGCTGCATGTTCTTCTGAATATTCATGATCAAACACTCTGAGCATTTCGCAAGCATTGCCATCTGTGAAGTGGTCAGATTCTTTTTGCTACATATCATATGAGCAATCATCGTGCGCTGCCAGGACTTGAGATTTCATGCCATTTTGTGAAGTCCTGATCGTGAGAGCCAGGCAGAAACAACATTCGGGTGTATCCACACAATTACAGTACAATACAGCTTAGTCAGTCACTTTCTCGTTCAGCCCTGTACAAAGAGATATGGGTACGGGCCATCGTTTTATACTTTAACCATAAATAGCTTAATGGTCTTGGCATCTTAGGGTTTGGAAACAAAATTAAATAACATTTGCATGGAAGGCGAAGTTGGGTGCCACTGTACTGCAGAAAACTGTTCAGGCATGCCTGCCACAACCAGACACCATTCCAGAGCTCAAGGATAAGGACTCCTTAGATAAGTTTGTGCCCTCTATTGTCAAGGCCCTAGATGCAGGCATTGCTGCATCCACTCCATGGGCAAACCCTTCCCCTCAATCTATCCCAGGATTCAACCAGGAATGCAAAGACATATGCACTGAAGTCCAGCAGCTCCGACAGAGATGGCAGCAATCAAGACAAGATGAGGATTATGAGGCCTACTGGGAGGCTCAAAACAGGAAAGGCCAACAGATCAAAAAGACCCTCCACAACACCCACTGACAGCAAGTTGAAGTAGCATCCACATCAAAGTCAGGCCTATGGGACATGGTCAAATGGGCCAAAAACCAGCATGATGTAACACCCGCATGCACTCCAGCACTGGTGAAACCAGATGGAGGATCTGCTCACCAACCAGAAGAAAAGGTGGAAGTGCTTCACCAGACATTCTTCCCACCACCACCCCAAGCAGACCTCTCCAACATCAAGGGATATGAATACCCTCCACCCATTGACTGCCCAGAAATCACCACCACAGAGATTGAGAGGGCAGTGCACAGAGCCTCCCCAAACAAAGCTCCCAGAACTGATGGCATCACCAACAGCATCCTGCACCAGACCCTGGATATCCTTCTCCCCAGCCTCCACAAACTCTTTAATGTGTGTCTTGAGCAGGGCTACTGCCCTATGCATTTCAAAGAAGCCATCACAGTAGTCCTCCAAAAGCCAGGAAAAGATGACTATACACAACCCAAAGCATACCGGCTGATTGCCCTCCTTAACACACTTGGCAAGGCCCTGGAAGCCATAATCACAGATTGACTGTCTTGCATGGCTGACATCTACCAACTCCTCCTGAGCTGCCACACTGGGGGCCATAAGCTGGCATCAATCAAGCATGCTGTGCACCTCCTGCTGCAATGAATACATCAAGGATGGTCTGAGGACATGGTGGCCACCCTGCTGCTACTTGATGTATTGGGGGCCTATGACACTGTCAATCACAAACAGCTTCTCCACAATCTCTGAAAACACCAGATCAGTGAGAAGATTGTAGGCTGGGTTGCATCCTTTCTCAGCAACCAATCCACCACCCTCAAGCTACAGGAGTATACCGCGCTGTCAGGGGTTGAACCCCGTGGTCATGTGAGCTCGGACTATCGCGCGCTCTCACCCGCAACACGCGCTAGCCCTCGCTTACAGCAGGCCCTTAAAGCTTTCTCTTCGCACACTTTGTATTTTCTTTCTTCTTTTTCTTTCCTCTTTTAAGCTTTCCTTCTTGTATATTAGGCACAATATAGTTCTTTTACACCTAATTGCTCGCCCCTTACACGCGCCTTCAACCCCTGTTCAAACTGGAATCCCCCAAGGATCACCAGCCTCAACTCTCCTGTATCTGTTTTACAATGCTGACCTTATTGAAGTGTGCAAAACAGAGGAGATGGAGGCAGTGGGGTACATTGATAATGTGTCAATCCTGGCAGTTGGCCCATCCGCACAATGCAACTGCAAGACCTTGAAGAAAATCCACCAGAAGGCTGAAGAATGGGCAAGGAAGCATGGCTTGCAGTTTGCACCAGCAAAATATGAGCTTGTCCACTTCACCAGAGATCCCAAGGCAAACAGCACACACCCCCTGTGCCTGCCACATGCCACAGTCCCTGCATCCCTGTCCTGCTGATACCTAGGCATCCAAATGGACACCAGGCTCTGCTGGGACTACCACCATGAGAAGGTAGAAGCAGGTGCCACAAAACAGCTCTCAGCACTATCAGCCCTGGCATCCTCAACATGAGGAACAGGAGCAATCAACCTTCGACAGGTATATCGGGCGATGATCATACCCCAGATGCTGTATGGCTGCTCCGCATGGCATATCCCTGGGACTGGCTACACAAGCTGTGGCAGCAGCATGATAACCGCCATCAAGAAGATCCAGAGACGTGCGGCCCAGATCATCACCAGGGCCTTTCGAACCACCGCGGGGGCCGCAGTAGATGTGGAAGCACACCTGCTCCCAGTACAGCAGCAACTCGAGCAGACAGCACTGGAAGCCATGATGCGAATAAGGACCTCACCGCTACATGATGATATGGCGGTAATTGGTGAAAGTCCACTCTGCAAATGAGATGCATTGAGCCCCCTTGACTGATTCTCTGGGATCCTGAGGGATAAGTTCAAGCTACAACTTGACCGGCTTGAGAAACGCCAACCACACATCGTGCCGCCATGGTGGACCCCACCGTTTACCTGTATAAACGAAACCGCCGAGGACGCCATCAAGGAACACGACACAACCGAACCAACAACTATACGCATATATACCGACGGTAGCGGAATTGACGGTCACGTAGGAGCAGCTGCGGTAGCACCCTCACTCTCGATCGACAACATCCGTACGAGGCGGACACAGTACATGGGCAAATCCAGCACCTCCACCGTGTACGCGGCGGAACTCAAGGGCTTGGTACTAGCCCTCCAGATAACACTCAACGTCCATGGAGCCGGGACTCCCCCCAGAAAATGCGCCATCTTTACCGACAACCAGGCCGCGATCCAAGCGATACGGAACCCCAAGCATTCGTCAGGTCAATATATCCTGATTGAGGCCCTAGAAGCACTTGACAAACTCCGCGATCTTGGGTGGGAGGTGCAGTTTCGATGGATCCCAGCGCATGTCGGAGTGCCTGGGAATGAAGAAGCTGATCAACTGGCAAAGCAAGCTGCCATTCCCACCCTAAATACCGAACGACCAGACTCGCTATGGACACTGATGGCAACCACAAAAACCATCATCCGTCAGGCGATGAAACGCGAATGGGAAACATCCTGGGAAAAGACAGAGCACAGCAGATCACTTCTTCATCTCGGGGTCCGGCTGGGAAAAGTGATCCTTGACACACACAGAGGAACACACAGAGCCATCAGCTCAGTGATCACACAGATGCGCACAGGCAAAATCGGCCTCCGTGCATATCTCCATTACATCAAAAAGGTCGACACCGACAGGTGCCAATGCGGCCATGGCTCACAAACTGTACGACATATCCTCCTGGAATGCCGCGATTGGGCGGAGGAACAACACCAAATGTGGGCAGGCAAAACTCCGTGCATAGATCTCAAGAAGATTCTCTGCAACTCAACAATGGCAGTACAATCAGCAAAGATGATGATCAGGACGGGCCTTCTGAACCAGTTCAGAGCAGTCCCATCCACAGTACTCCAATACAACTAGCATGAGTGTATAACCAGTAGATTGAAGAAGAAGGAGGGCCAGGAAGGGCCTGACAAGGCAGAGACACAGAACAGATAGAAAGGCTATGAATAGAGGAAGCTCGTATGAAGGGAGCATTCTGCAAGAGTAACCGGCGACCAACTGGGAACCTCTTGCAAGAATAGCTAAATCTCTAAAGAAAAGAGCGGATAATCCTGTATTTATTTATATAGTCGAGCGCTGCATAGCTGCCTGCGGGCGGCTGGGTCAGTCTATGAATGAAGAAGAAGAAGAAGAAGAAGAAGACACCATCCCAGTTTCAGCTTCCTGGCGGATTTTGAAGGCGTACGCTACACTGGGCGCATGCTACCGCAGCGTACGCTTTCGGCTTTCCTCGGCGAAATCCAAAGGCGTACGCTCCCAACTTTCCCTGGCGGATTTCGAAGGCGTACGCTACGCCCTGGCGTGCGCTATCCCAGCGTACGCTTTCTGCTTTCCCTGGCGAATCTCGAAGGCGTACGCTACGCCTGGCGCACGCTACCCCAGCGTACGCTCCCAGTTTTTTCTACCGAAATCCAAAGGCGTACGCTTTCAGCTTTTGCTGGCGAAATTTGAAGGCGTATGCTACACCGAGCGCACGCTATTCCAGCCCCGGGGAAATCCAGAAAGCGTGCGCTGGGATAGCGTACGCCTTTGAAACTCACCAGAGAAATCTGAAAGCGCACGCCTCTGCAATCTCGCCAGGGAACCACAAAGCTGAGATGGCGTACGCCTTTGCATCTAGCAGTATAGTACACGCCTCTTGCAAACATAAGACGCTTTGCTTCAGATTTTTCTGGTGCAGTACTTGGAAAGAATTTTAGGCAGTGGGGAGTTGGGGGGGAGCTGGACGTGGAGAATGCAGTTGAAAAGGTGAGGAGGATTCTAAAAAATCAGATTCATGAGGGGAAGGAGACTGTATTTATACCCAAAGCACACCCCTCGGTCATGCGGTCAATAAAGCCCTAAAATTCACATGACCATAGACACGACAGATGTCGCTCGTCATGTGAGCCTAGGGCTAAACCAAGTCATGTGAAAGGGGAATTCTGCAAAGGAAAATGGGAACAAGCTCAGTACTATATCCAATTTAACCATTTCCCTCTTCGGCTGCTCGGCTGCACTTATGCTGCTTGTTTTGCTCCAGCTGTAGCCATCTCCATCAGCACTGCCATTGATGCACCCATTGCAGATATATGAACGAAATCATCATCATCAAGTCCCGTCCTGTTTCAACCATGTTCAGGAGCGCGTCTCCCCATGACTCGATCGCGCTGACTAATACTGGGCCGAAACCGCGTGACCGAGGTGCGTTCAATTGCGGTATACGTCCATCCCGATCCATGGTCATATTTTTTTCCTCTCATTGTTGGACGCGCTTTATCAATGCAATATATTTCTGCCAAGCAGCCACGCAGTGTTCCATATGGGAGTCGGCTGTTCTTTCCGCTTGATAGGCAGTGTTAAATGTAACAGCCTGATTAGCGGACTTGAGAAAGGGGCTTATTTTGGCGTTGGCTTTTTCAAATGGCGAAACTATAACTTCATGCAAAGCTGGTAGTCTCCCTTTTAGATTCAAAACAATGACCTGATGATACAGGCAGAAATCAACAGATTCTGGATCCAATGATAATGGTGAAATATCTGTCAAAAGCAGTCTGGCATGGCTGGTCGGAGTCCAAAGAATATCTCGCAACCATGGCCATATCATGGGCGACAGTGATGAATCTGAATATTTGACCATGGCACCCTCAGCAGCAAGCGCGTTGATACATTCTTGGCTAGCAAACCGCCTTTCAAAGACAAAGAGTGGACTGAACATTTTACCCGCTGCTGAGATACACTCAACAACAGTACTTCGCCTAAGGAAGCTGTCAGTGGCTGTCAGATAATAGACACCTGAAGGTGGAATTTGGTGTGTCCGGATAATGTCGTGCAGCCAGTGTTGAAGGGAAGGAAACCAAGGTGGTGGTAGCGAGCTGTTGGCCAGACGCCAATTTGTGAGCTTTTTGAGCTCTGGGTATCTTTTAAGGAATCTAGTCCTCCACATCCGGCCGAGAGGCTGTCCATCACCCCTTCGTGTGAGAAGATACCTTGCCATGCCATCAAGTTGACGTGGGTTAAGCGTCCAGCCCCAGGCCGTCAGCATCTCAACCCATTGAACTATCTCAGCCTCCTCAGAGACTGAGAAACGCCGCCGATCTGCTTGGGTAGATGGACGTGTTCCCGCCACATGCGAGCGGAAGGTGGACCAAGGGACGCGATGCTCTCTCGCGATTTGGCGCAGCGACGTGCCGTGCCCTTCGTGAAACACAGACAGGGCATCTTTTAGTTGCTCTTGCTTTGATGATGCATGATAGGTATTTGAATCAGTAAAAGTCATCTTGCAGATGGGCTTGGAGATGGATTGTGTGTAAATAGAAAAGTTTAAGATTTTTCCTTGATAAGGTGAGGTGAAGATAGATGGTAGGAGCAAGCAGTTACACTTCTCATGAGCGCTAAGGCTTTGCCGGAGAATCATGGCTCCGAAAATTTAACATCATTTTCAACTGGTTACAGAGTGTGATCTTGGCGTCCTGCAGGACCAGACCTTGATGGTCCGGATTTTCACACGCTGTAACCAGACTCCTTGCCTGGAGGTGGAGGATGAAAATGACATCATTTTGAGCACGTGACAGAGTGTGATCTTGGCGTCCTGCAGGACGCCAAGACTTTGTAACGCCAAACCCAATTAGTGCTTCACAGATAATGATGATGTCATTTTTATCCTCCGCGACTTTGGTTCTCCGAGGTCCGTGAAAACCTTGACCTTCATGGTCAGAATCTTGGCGTCCTGCAGGACCGTACCTTCATGGTTAGAATCTTGGCGTCCTGCAGGACGCCAAGACTTTGTACCACTAAAAATGACCATGCTTCACAGAACTACTATGGCTTTATTTATTTATTATTTATTTATCCATAGACTGTCCCAGCCACCCTCACAGGCAGCTATGCAGCGCATGACTGTATAAGTGAATACAGGAGTTTCTGCTCGTTTCTTTGGAGAGGAAGCTGTCCCTGCAAGAGTTGTTCAGTTGGTGCCTGTTTACTCTTGCAAGAATTGCTTCCTTTCTCCTGAGCATCCTCTATCTATAGCCTTCCTAGCTGTTCTATATCTCTGCCTTGTCAGGCCCTTTCTGGCCCTCCTCCTTCTTCGGTTTACTGGTTATACACCCATGCTAGGCATATTGAAGTACCGTGGATGGGACCGCCCTGAATCAAGAGCCCCCCGGAGGGAAGAGAACCCCGCAGGGAAGAAAAGCCTGGAGGGAAGAAAAGCCTGGAGGGAAGAAAAGCCTGGAGGAGAGAAAAGCCTGGAGGAGAGAAAAGCCTGGAGGGAGGAGCCTTAAGCCTGAAACATTTCTGCATTTCTGCATTTCTGCATTTCTGTAGGTCTGACTTTGGTCATCTAGTTGAACATACTATATCACCAAGTGAATCTGCATCAAGAATCTGCGCACTTCTGCTTGGGCTCAAAAATAGCTTTATTGATTTGGGGTCAACCAGCCTTGAGGTATTGGAACCCTTTGGGGTATTAAGGACCACGGAGGACAAAGAAATGAAGCTTCAGAAAAGTCTCTGTTGAATATCACGGTGGCGGTAAGGTTATGGCAGGGATCAGGGACGGATATATATACCTGTACTATCCCACCTCTGTAAGACAACCACAAACTCAACAGTCTCATCCTCGCCTGTTTGAGCAGAGGGGTCTTAATGCCTCGGGGGTTCTTAATATCTGAGGGGTTCTTAATATCTCGGGGGTTCTTAATATCTCGGGGGTCCTTAATATCTCGGGGGTTCTTAATATCTCGGGGGTTCTTAATATCTCGGGGGTTCTTAGTATCTGGGGAGTCCTTAGTACCTCGGCGGTTCCTAATATCTCAAGGGGTCCTAATACCTCGGGAGGACAATCTAACTGCAACTCCGAAGAAATTTGCGTTCCAAAGTGATCCCCAAACCAGAGACTCGCGTGCTGAGAATGATCCGCAAGCCAAAGAGCAGACTCGCGTTCCAAAAATGATCCGCACGCCAAAGAGCGAGACAGACTCGCATTCCAAAAACAACCCGCAAGCCAGAAGAAGACTCGCGTGTTGAAAATGGTCGGCAAGCCAGGAAAGGCTGACTGCCACACGGGGTATTAGGACCGCTGGAGGACAAAGAAATGTAGCTTCAGGAAATCTACGAGGTCAACAGATCGCCTGTGGCTGAGTCAGCAGGTAAGGCTGAGTCATGTTCTTAGCGTCCGAAAAAACGGCACGCAAAAATGGGATGCACCACCAATTTTGGCTCCCGTCCCTGTCGGATGTTTGTTGCATCAAAGGTATGAACGGTGCGCACTCTTATGAGTATGGCAGGCTGCAACGCCTAAACAATGCTTCGGGCTATGCTTCATGCCAATTTTGCCGAAAGCTGCAGAAAGGCAGAAAGGAAGAAAGGCAGAATTGGGGAGAATGCCAAGAATGCTGTCAAAATCATGGCCGGCAAAAATTGTGGCCTCTAAGTCCCCCGGCGCTTCCATGGGCCACATATTTCAGAAAGCCATATAAATCGTGGCGTATGAATCAATAGATAGCTCGGCCCAGTCTATCCAAGGTAGCTCAACGGTGTTTCCTTTCTCAGCGTTAATCCGCCATCATGCATGTTTCAACCCCCAATCGCCGCAGTGTTCAGCAGATGCGGCGGCGACGAAAGCCGACCCTGAAGAAGATGCTCTATCACTACTGCATTGAGTGTTATAGCCATGATGGCGCCAGCTGGGGCAAACAAAAACGCACCAGGCCGGTGCCGTGTCGGACTCACCCCCATGCCAGCTATGCTGTATATGGACTAGCCTCGCCCCTGTCAATTAGCTTTTTGCCAGGTGACGTAACACAATGTTCGTCACAACAGGACGATGACTAATCATACTGTTTCCTGGTGGTGTGTGTCCTGGTTATATCGCTGCGCCTTCCCGGTGAAATGAGTGGCCAAGTTCCATGACAAGGAATGTGATGAAAGACCGTAAGCCTTAGTAGAGTGATTAATGTAGAAACAGAATTCAGTGCTTTTCATTTTCCCTGCTATCTCTAATCAAGTTTCAAAGGTATCTTCCTCCCAGTAATCCAACACCAAAATGATGGTGAGGCCCTTCATCACGGGTCTCCGGGCGCCAGAGAGCCACAGACCCGTGATCAATGATCTCTGGGGTCCCCAAGCCAGCTAGGCCTACGGTTGGTGGTCCCAGGGCCTCACAGGTCCATGGACTGGGGTCCATAGACCTGCTGGGCCTTTGGACAAGTGGCCTTAGTCACCGGAGCAAGGTGACTATTCCAATGCTCCTAGTCCTTCCACCTCATTCGATGGACCCCAGTCCATGGACCTGTGAGGCCCTGGGACCACCAACCGTAGACCTAGCTGGCTTGGGGACCCCAGAGATCATTGGTCACGGGTCTCTGGCCCTGGCGTCCAAGGACCCGTGTGGTTTCTGCATTTCCGACGCAGATTTTAGCGTGTGCGGATTTTTTGCGTGCGCGGAATTTGGCCATGTGAACTAGATAGGGTACATTTTGGCATACGCGGATTATGGCGTGCGCGGATTTCGGGATTTCGGAGCCAGCATGGGATCCCAGAGCCACTTCCGGCCCCCTTATGCTGTTGGTTGGGGGCCAGTTTAGGATCCGAACACAGCATCGCCTCGGACCACCAACTGTAGACCTGACTGGTTGATTTATGGCCTAAATTGATCAATTGAAGGGAGGACTAGGGAGAGCAATCATAGTAATGGGTGGCTGGCTCATGCAAAGGAAATGTTGATGCCATCAGGGGAGGCCACAAAAGTCACAAAGAGGCAGAAACCCGTGGAACGGAGTAGGGAAGCAAACAAGACTGGGGAGAACCATGAAGAGGCAGGAATCATGGAAGAGAGTAGGGAGAAGCGCAAAGCCAGAAATCTGTGGCAAGGAACAGGGAGGCAGTCAAGACTGAGGAGAGCCACCAGTAGACAAAAACCCGTGGAAAGGAGCAGGGAAGGAATTGAGACTGGGGAGCACCACAAAAAAAACAGAAATCCATGGAAAGGAGCAGGGACACGGAGCGTATTAGGGACGGCAATGAAGAAAGCGAATGAACATGGAAAGGAGCAGGGACACGGAGCGCACTAGGGACGGGCACCCTGAATTCTGCAAACTATGTGGAAAGGAGTAGGGACGTAGAGCGCATTAGGGAAAGCAACGAAGAAAGCAAATAAACATGGAAAGGAGTAGGGACGCAGAGCGGACTAGGGGCGGCCACATCACCACGAGAAACACGGGCTAAACTGGGGATAACCACGATTGTAGAGCATAAGTGGAGAAGATTAGGGACGGCCATGAGCCCGCATAGTTCGTGGTCCATATAGACGGAATGCTGGGGGCATTGGGGCGGACCACGAACGGCCACAGAGGCTCGTGGTTCATGGTCCGCGCGGATAGAACGCTGGGGGGATTGGGGCAGGCCACAGAGGCTCGTAGTTCATGGTCCGTATAGATGGAATGCTGGGGGGATTGGGGCAGGCGACAGACGTTCATGGTTCGTGGTACGCGTGAATAGAATGCTGGGGGCACTGGGGCGGGCCACAGAGGCTCGTGGTTCATGGTCCGCGCGGATAGAACGCTGGGGGGATTGGGGCAGGCCACAGAGGCTCGTAGTTCATGGTCCGTATAGATGGAATGCTGGGGGCACTGGGGCGGGCCACAGAGGCTCGTGGTTCATGGTCCGCGCGGATAGAACGCTGGGGGGATTGGGGCAGGCCACAGAGGTTCGTGGTTCGTGGTCCGTATAGACGGAATGCTGGGGGCATCGGGGCAGGCCACGGAGGCTCACATTTCGTGGTCCGTGTGAATAGAAATGCTGGGAGGATTGGGGCAGGCGACAGACGTTCATTGTTCGTGGTACGCGTGAATAGAATGCTGGGGGCACTGGGGCGGGCCACAGAGGTTCGTGGTTCGTGGTCCGTATAGATGGAATGCTGGGGGCACTGGGGCAGGTCACGGAGGTTCGTGGTTCATGGTCCGCGTGGGGAATGCTGGGGGCCGAATATCATGGCCCAAGTCAGAGGCGGAAAATATTTCGGCCGGAAAACCCTTCGGACACTGGACAGCTTACCAAAGAAGAACAAAAGTGCCTGAGGGAAGTTGTGAAATTTTGTCCTAAACTTTGCTCCCTTCCTCCCGGTTCACCATTCTTGACTGCTTGCTCCGGCTCTCGCCATTTGTGTTCTTGGAACTTTTCTCCAGCTGCATCAAAGTCTGCCACACTGAATTATCTATGATCATCAAACTTTGGCCAGCCGGCGGTCCGGGCAGTGGTGATGATCGGCTTTGTCCAGCGGTGTCGGATGCGTCACCATGATTGTTATTGTCTTTCATGCGAAGGGTGGGCTTGCGATGTGGTATCGGCATTAAGGTCGAAGCAGTCGGGGCTGGCTGTGCCTGGTTTCGTTCCTTATTGAAAAGACGATAATGATCCCGTATATGAACTGTGAAGCATCCGAGGAGTACACCCATCGTCATTTCTAGCATCCGGATCGGCCCCTTTTTCTAGTAAGTAGTCTATAGTTCTCTCAATGCCATTTTGATAAGCAAGATGAAGTGGTGTCATTCCCTCCCTATCTTGAGCACCAAGGACTGCCCCCCTTTCGACGAGAATCACGACAATACTGGAAGGGAAGCGACAAGCTGCAATGTGTAACGGGGTCTGCTGCTTGAAGTCAACAACGCTCAGGTCTGATCCATTATCCAGCAACACCTTGACCACCGCTTCATGTCCATGTAAAGCAGCTAAATGCAGCGGAGTCCTTCCATAAAAGTCCCATGTTGACTGACAGATATGTTTTTCCAGGAACTGCTTAACTTTCTCAACGTCTCCCACAGCAGCCGCATCCCTTAAAACCACCTCATCATTCAATGAAGAAAGCGAGATCCGACAAGTGGGACATCGGCCATCCAGTACTGACTGTGACAGGCAGTCTTCGTGTAACCAGTGGTTACAGCACCGTAGCCGTACCATATCATCCCCTATTTTCCAGCCTTCGAAACAAATATAGCATCTTTCATCATCACCCGCACCTGCAATCTTTCGAACAACATATGTATCGGGCAATGGGCAGGGAGAGCCATCGCAGGGTAGAATGGAGATTTCTGAGGTGTTCATCTTTCATGGCAGGGGAAGATTGTTTTGGGAATCAGCAAAGGGGACAGAGTCGCTCAACATAAAAGAGGGGCAGATCAGGTGGAACGTTTTGACGGATTAACAATTCTCCGGTCCAGCGCCGCCAAGACGACTTGGGTTGAACGAGTGCGAGGAGGTTAAGACCTCAATAGTTCTGCCATTGAGACGAAGAGTCACCAATTCTGTCATCAAAAGCCTCAGCAGACCCATTGAAATTTCTGTTCATTGTTACCATAACTAAACAAATTCATTGCAATCCTATTTCAAAGCTGCCGCACCCGAAATACAGCCGCTATTCCTCATATAGACTTTCATCAAAACCAAGGCCACTTTGGCACGGAATGCTCCAACCATTGGCAACGAGTGCCGTGCGGATATGAGCAGCCGACAGTGGTACCTTTTCCTGAAAAGCAATACTGTGTGCGAGCTTGACCGTGTTTTTGATCTGTGGTTTAGGTGAGTAAGTGTGGTGCAATGGGATGTTGATCTTACCTGTCGGCCATTAAGCTTTGTTTCCGCGAAAATATCTAGCTCTGCCTTGTCTATTTTGGTTCCTGCCGCCCTCAAAAAGTTAAGAAAGATGCTCTTTCTTGCAGCAGGTGGCAGGTCGTGATATTTTAGACTAAGGTGAACTCGGTCCAAAATTGCGGCATCAAAGTCGCCCACGAGGTTGGTTGTAAGGAAAAACGTCCCATCATAATACTCGAGAAGACGAAGGAATATTGCCACCAGTCGGTTCCGCTCCAGCTGCAATGAACTCCGCTGCTGTACAAAGACATCTGCTTCATCAAGAAGCAGAATGGCATTCCAGTGGCTTGCAATTTGGAAAATCTGAGAGAGCTGTATTTCCAATGCTCCTGCATCTGTACTTAATTCGCCAGCGGAAACCTAGAAACTGTTAGCCTGTGGGATGCGCGATTGGCTTAGGTCACTATACCGAATACAATGGGCGCCGTTGGTGTTCTGCGATGGCTTCCGCTGTCAGAGTTTTCCCAACACCAGGGGGCCCGCTGGATTATGTTTAGCGCATACTATACAGGTTCCAGTGCCGAAACTAGAGACATACTGTAGTAGAATGGTGACACCTAGTCCCTTTCCTGCAATGACATCGTCAAGCCTGGCTGACTCAATCTGGTTCACACTCTCTGCAAGTGCCATGATCACCTTTTTCTTCTCCGCGGGCACGACAAGTGAGTTAAAAGGTGCCACGGAGTACTTGATGTCCAGAACGTCGCTGACTGCAAATTCCGCTACGCCAATTCTATCAGTCAGATGCTCCGATAGCTAATGGCCCGGTGACTTACCCCAGCACTTTCTCGTAAGCGTAAACCCTAGTACCGTGGGACTGCAGATGAGGAAGTGGTCCTCTTGCATCTCCGATGTATCCATCCCGTTACTATTAACCCGACAAGCAGAGTGCTGTATGCTCTGGCCGGTAAACAGGTCCATAACCTCAGGTTTTTTGGTATGTAACCTGGGATAATTGGGGCAGTTCTTGCGAAACCACGCAGCATCAATCATGATCCTGCCCTTGACGGGAATGCGTTTTAGGTCTTGTTTCGCTTGATAAAAGGCGACTCCGTCATAGAAGCAATGATGACAACCCATCATAGAGACAAACTTCGTCCGCACGCTATAAGTTGCTCTCTCATGTTCTTTTCATGGTATTCAAGGGGGAAGGCGGATAAGTTCTCAATTCGCTTGGCTCCATAGAACTTTTTGATGGCCATAGTCTCGGTGGCTTCGCCGAAAACCTCACCATCAAAGTCGAGATAGCGGCCGTTGACCTCAAAATATTCCACACCCTGCGCCGTGGCCTTCTCTATACCAAAGTCGTATTTGACGCATCTAGGCTTCCCGGAGCCGTTGCAGGTTGTGAATACTGGCATGTTGGGTTTGAACAGCGCCCAGAGCAGGTCATAGGTGATTTTCCTGCCATTGAGGAGCGAATGAAGGCGCTCAGTGAGAGGTTTGTATGCGTCGTGAAGATGTTGAATCAAAAGGTCAACATGTTTCCGCTCGGGGATATCGGGTTCGGCCATGGATTCCCGATGGGCTTCCAACTCAGGGAGAAAGTGGTACAGTATGTTTTGCTCAACCTAATACTTGTGTGAGAAGAGACGCTAATACGCAAGAAGTATGGCATTACCTGTGGTTTGTCCTCCGCCAGGCTAACCGATCTGACATCCCGCAATATATCTCTCAAAATGTCACGCAAACCAACGGATTTGATATCGATATACACTGTAGGCTCTTGAGTCCTTCGATCTATTTCCAGTGTTAGCTGCATTCATTTAAGGCACTGCTGCACTCACCAATGCGTGTTCGAGTGACAAATACATATTCGTCCAGTTCACTGACGGCCATGGTTGGAGGCGAATCGACAACCTTGTACTCATACGCTTTTTCGTTCCAGCTGTGAATTGTCAGCAACGTGAGAGAAAAAGTGCTACCATGGCAACATACACTTCACGGACAGCTTTGGACTCAAGCTTTGAAGCCCGGATTCGCGTGATTTCCTTCTCTTTTTCATCATTCTCCGGTTTAACAGGCCCTTTACCTTCTGTCTCTGAGGATGCCCGGCGCTCAACGGCAGATTCGAATATCTCCTTCAATTGGTCCATGGTAACAGGAGAAGGCCCGAAATTGCATTTCCCATTGGGCACCATTTTAGAAAGAGCGTGATGTAGCTCTTTCAGATCCTCCTGGGCAGGGTTTTCTGGATCTCCTGGTTCATGGAAGGCTTCCCAAACAGGTGGCTTCGCTTTCCCTTTGATAAACTTTCCAGGGAGCAGCTCCAGCCCAGGACTATCCGGGGGGGTATGCTGGAAATTTTCATCCTTGGGGGTGGTAGGAGGAGGCACTGGGGTTGAAAAAGCAGGTGTTACAACACAGGGTGCATTGCCGCTGGACTTCATTGCTTCAGGCATCGTGGTAGAGAGTGGTACGCAATAAGATAATAGGTGATAAGATATGTGGTTTGAAAATCAATCTGTTTATTCCTGAAGATTTCGAGGGGATTTTGACTCCTTATATGCTTACCCCATATACAAGGTCCAGGCTAGGTTTGGTTGTCAAGAACGAAGCGGTACATTGAGTCTGGCTTGCAGTGGCATGGTGATCTACGTGAACACCTGCGTAGAACAATTCGGGCCCATGGCGTCTTAGACTTGGGCCTGAACTTTAGAAAAGCGAGTTGTTCCCATCGCAGTGAAAGAATTTCATATTCCGAGCTGCACGGACCCAAACTCGTAGCTGGGATCGTCGTCTGGTCGTGCATTAGCCTCCACAGGATGGCGGAGCATCCAAAACCCCGACATTTTCTCGGTTCTTCCCCGCCATTTAAAACCTTTTCAAACCTTTTCTCACTTTTTCTCACTGTTTCTCACTGTTTCTCACTGTTTTTCACTATTTCTCATGTTTTCCAGTTGCCCCTCTGCTCTGAAACTATTTCGTCCAGTTTCCCACACTACCCAGCATTTTTTTAACTATTTAAAGCCATTTTAAACCTATTCCAACCTTTTCCCACCATTTCTCCAGCTGCCGCTCTCCTCTCAATCTATTTCGTCCTGTTTCCTGCACTATCCGCCATCTTTTTCCATCATTCCATCTTCTTCTTCCTCTCATAATGCCTCAGGGCAAGTTGACAATCGAAACCGCTCTGGATCAGCTCCGCGAATTTTCAAAATTGACGCACCACCGCGGAAGCCTACGAAAATCGCAAGCAAAGCGTGCCCGAGAAGCATTTAAACTTCTAGCCGCTGGACGACCGTCCAATCTAACAGATGCCAAACAGAATTACCTCGAGTTTTTACAGAGGACCAATAAAGTCGCTGGCGATGTGGGAATCATGCTCTGCGCTGCCGGACTTGGATCGGCGGCAATTGTCAATGCTAGAGAAAGTATACGCGTCTACCTGCCACACAGGCTCAAGGAAATATTGGAGACTACAGAAACCAGTGTGCTCAAAGATATCGCAAAAAGTTATGCCAAAGATAGCATCACGCCGCAGGCGCCTGCTGCACAAGAGAACCGGCTATTGGGCTCCAGTGAAGATCCTTCACCTACAAGTATGTAGTTTTTAGTTCTCAGTTCGAGTTTCATCAGAAGCTGATTTCTCAAGCCATTAACTTAGTATCGAATCCGGAAGGATCCTATCAACAAGAGGGAACAGGTTGAATACACCCATACAAATCGATGTAACAAGGGGGCTAACACACAAGAATAGCTTCTTTCACTGGAGACGTCTACGAGCTGACAGCCGAAGACGTGCAAATGATTGCAGCAAGGCCAGACCAATTTTTTGGCAAAATCCGCTTGACCGAAACATATAACCCATACGCTCCGTCGTTTATCACAATACCCGTGTCGAATGAGCTCGTAAATCAGTTTATCATCGGTCGCCCAAAGGTCATCTGATTAGAGCTCACTGCGCGATGTTTTTGCCAGCGGCATATCCGACTTGAAGCGCGCCTGAGACTCTAAACCACCAGCTAGTGTTCCACGGAATTATCACCATATATCCCGCGTCTTCTGTTCCAACCCCGTCAACGTACAAGTCGCCCTCGTTCTCAAAAATGCGGATGGCGCCTTGGCTACGTACAATGTCGACGACAATAGCGATGGTATTTTCGGGGGGATCGATTCGGGTTGCCTTCGGCAATGGAGACCAAATTAAGGAATCACAATCATCGCAGCCTGTCTTAGAAACTTAGCATTTTACTGTGCAGCTGGCTTTTTGAAATACATACTTCATTTTTGATTTCCTCCAAAATCTTATCATCTGTAGATGATGATACCCTGACCTTTGTGACCACTTTGGCCATTACGAATGCAGTCGAGGCTCTATTGTCGAAAGTGTTTTGAACGCGGGCGCTAGGGAGGGCGGAGGTTCGGCGCTCAGGAAGACGCAAAGCAGGTTAACTGCACTTTGTTGTGTAAGCATTTTGGACGACGAGGGTTACAAAAAGCGAAAGATAACACGAAACACACTAGAGGCAACTTGCAATGGAAAAGCATCCGTACAGAACGTAATGAGGAGAATGGCGCAATGTTTGTTAGCTAGTAGCGCAAAAAGAGTATGAATATATGTTATACGTTTCTAGGAAGTTGACAGTCTTGAGAACGTGCCTCTTTCGGGAAATGGAAAGGAAATATCGTGAGGTGGGGTGATGTCACCAACCTGTTGCATCTAGTCACATGCTGCAGCTTTTTCCACATCGGCACAACACTTTAAGTTCATGCAAGCAAGGCGCCTTCTGCATCAGGCACCAATGCGTCGGCGAGTCAGAATTCCCTTTTCCGCTTCATCTTCCAGAGGCGTCACAGCCATGAGTATCTCGAGGCTTTCAAGTTGAAGCACGTCACCTTGCATTTGCTGGATTCTCTTTTTGAAGTCACGTGGCCACTTAAGTTTTCCCTGCCACGGTCGGAATTCTCCCAGCGTTCTTGCCATGGATCCAAGCGTGAGATGACCGCTGATGCCTCCTTGGACGAACAAATCACCACCATTTTCATCTTGCCAAGGCAGTAGCTTCGACCATCCCGCTCTCCATTCAGTTTTTTGAATTGATATAAAGCGACCATTGCCCCTCTCTCTTCAATCGGTATGGCCGCTCGTAAAAAGAAACCAGAAGTTAAAGAGCCGAGGTGTCCTACAAGGCCAACTGTCAGGCAGATATTTCGAGGTAAGCCTATCCAGTTTTGGCCGCTCGGCCGCTCTGCTGACGGTTGCATAGGAAAACAGACTCGAGGTGTCAAAAAAGAGCGACCACAAGGACCCCTTCGTCGGAGTGCACGCCTAGAAGATATATGTCGTTTCCAAGAAAGAACTATACCTACGGCCAATACTGCTAAACAAGAGGGTCCGTACCCCACTCGTAGCCCTGCCCGAATCGAGGTATGTTACTTTTACACGCGACAAGACAATTTAAGATCAAGTTTCTAAAATGATTTGTTCATTCTTCTGCAGGCTAAAAGTCGAAAACGGAAACGACCACAAGAAGGCGAAGAGCCACCTTGCATTCCATCCAACTGCCGGCAAAAAAAACTGCGAGCATCCTCTGCGAACTACGTTAAAGACACAGCCGACCAGGCCGTGCCAATAAGCGCATACAAGAACAAAATCAACCCTGTCGATTACTGGGTATTGGAACGAACCTGGCCTGAAGAATACTTTGAACAGCGCTGCAGCATGAGCCACCTATTTGCAAGGAAGAGATCAAGATCTTCTCTTCACCACAAGCAAATAGAATCTGGTTCTGCCACACCCAGTGATGAAAAGCCAAGGGACGAAAGGAGTGCCCCGTACAAGAACCCGCGATATGAAACCGTGCTTAAAACTAAGGGTAGTTTTATGAGCAAGTCAGCGCTGGGCATTGCGGATGTGAGCAAAGATCTTTGCCAACGCTTACTTAAGACCGACCAAAGCGTTCCAAAGGATTCACTCTTTCGTGATGATATATTTGATGATGTCTGTGAGATGGTACGCAACCGAAACGAATCTAAGGTTATTCAAGATGTTGCTCGACTGGTCGTCCCCTCTGCACAAAGTCTCGCCTTGTATGGTACGAAACGTCTCGAGATTTTGATTGAAAGTGTCAACGAAGGTTGGGATAACGCCATACCTTTGACTAAACCTCGTCCGCAGCCCGATTATTCTGTGGGGTTTAAACGTGAGGCATTCACGGACGACCAGCTCCAAAGGCTTCAGCCTTTTGTTGGTGATGTTACCGACACCTCGTATTTCATGGCAACATACTACATGTACTTTCCATTCCTGACATGTGAGGTTAAATGCGGCACGGCGGCACTTGATATTGCAGACCGGCAGAACACCCACAGCGCGACTATTGCTGTGAGAGCCATTGTTGAGCTATTCAAGCTTGTGAAGCGTGAGAGCGAGCTGCACCGGGAGGTCCTTGCCTTCTCGGTGTCGCATGACCACACCGCGGTGAGAATATACGGTCACTATGCGCTGATTGAAGGAAGGCAGACGACTTTCTACCGCCACCCAATTCGCAGATTTGATTTCACTGAACAAGAGGGCAAAGAGAAATGGACAGCATACAAATTTACAAGGAATGTGTATGATGTGTGGATGCCGCCCCATTTCCAAAGAATCTGCTCCGCAATAGATCAGATGCCCCCTGATGTAAATTTTGAGGCCTCGCAAATGGAGCTTCAAGCTTCCCACGCCGAATCGGTATCCACACCGGACGATGTCGACAGCCAGCCAAGTCAACTGAGCTATATTAGTGCTACAAGTGTTACGCCGACGACCTCCTTCACTGAACAGTTGCAGGGTTTTAAAAGACCAAGGAAGAAGCAGTAAGAGCAGTAAGAAATCTGATAATGATACTTCACTGGATATTGTTTTTGAGGGATACCCAATAGAACTTCATGGCTCCAATTGAATATGGAGAAAAACGGCCTCGCGGAAAGACCAAAAAGCCGAGGATTCGTGCCACTGAGTCCCTTGGCACTGCTGGCGACGCGGCCAGGGGCACAACTAGCGACAAGTCTCCCAAGCTTCCAAACTGAAGGCAAATGCACATGAGCCGATGCTTTGCACTTAGCGTACATAGTTACTGCGAATTCTTATACGCGCTGCTTGTGTTGCTTGTTTAATTAGTCTGTTAGAAATTTGAATCGTTATTTGAGTTTGTTCGACCCGGCCCAGCCCGTTCTGTTTCCACTCTTTTGTGTTCATGTCTTCTGTGAACCTTAGTGATAATCACCGAATTATCCAAGCTTGAGCTCGGTTCAGAAAGCTGAGAAGAAGCGAACTTGATTGCATATATATTTTTTTAATTTTTTTTTAAAAAATTTAAAACTGAATTATTTAATTAAATAAATAATATCCAGTACTCCCCAGCAAAGCCCCCTGCTTCAGGCAACGTTTCATCCGATCATACGCTGTTGACGGCCAAGTCTTACGCGCTGCAGCGAGCGAAAACTGCGTGCCTATTTTTATCCATGGTGATATTGGTGCTTAAGAATTTTCAATGCGCCGCCTTGTCACACTACTCTTTGTTTCCATTTGCGAATGAAACTTGGCGTGGATGGTTCGGCGTCTTTCTGGGTGGCGGAGTTTATTCGTTAACGGAGCTAGGTCAAAATAGGCTAGAATCCTTCGGTGAGAACCTGGGAACCCGAAGCTTGCACTTGACCGTTCATTACTTTTGGGGAACTCTTTCTCTGTTTGTCCTCTGTGACCTTTCGGGATACGTCTGAATCTCCACGCAGAGAAGCTCGTTATTTCTCTGATCATGTCGCCTTTGCTTCTTCGGCTTGGCCAAATTCTTCGAGGAAGGCTGGGAAACTACGTCATCACAAAACAGATTCAGGAGACGGTGTGGCTTGCAAAGTAAGCTCCTGAAAATCTTAGAACAGAGCAGTCTAGGTACTCATCTTTGATAGAGATCAAACAGAACGATCTGTTGTCATTAAAGGAGTCCACGGCCATCCTCGTGTGGAAAATGAACGAGACATTCTGAAACGCTTTCAAGACCGAACTCCCTTCCTGCGACGTTTAATCGACGAGATCGAGGATCCGTCAGATCCCACAATTATTGTCTTAAAACATCTTGATGACCACCTACTTAACGCGTCGATTGAGAAGACGTTGAACAGAAAAGAGCTGAAATACATATCCAGACGAATCCTTGAGGCATTAAAGGTGCTTCATGAAGATGGATATGTGCATACAGGTAGGTGAACAATTGTCTTGCCAGTTTTTAGCTTGTCTAATTTGAGTATCATAGATGTTAAACTTGATAATGTCTTTGTGAATTACAACAGACATGCCACCAATGGCCTACGATTTTCAGATGTCCAGCTCGGTGATCTCGGTGGCACCTATCCTGCGGACTCAAACTGGGCAAGGAAAGGGACACCGGTTGGTGCACCCATGTGGAGTAGTCCGGAAGTGATTATGGAGACTCCCTGGAATACAGCAACGGACATCTGGTCATTTGGGGCTGTTGTAAGTCCCTGAGTTTTCCTCGCGAACTGGATCAAGTGCTAATCAATTGGGATATAGCTTATAAGCCTGATTTATGGAGGAAACTTCAACCTTTTCCGCCCCAAAACCGTTCCGTATGGGCATGAGGAATATGATTTGGAAGTTCTCAAACAGCAATTTCGGTATTTTGGTCCATTTCCTGGGAAATATGAAGAAATTGCAGGTCCCATGACTGTTAGAGCAATTTTGTATCTCATGCAAGAGATCCCACAGTCAAAAACGACACCCTTCTACCGGACAACAGAGAAAGAGGTTTGTAAGAAGGATAAGGAGTTCATTGGCAAGATCATGATGATGGATTGGAGGGATAGGCCTACGGCTGGGAAGTTGCTTGAGGACGAATGGTTTAAAGAGGAGGATTCAGGACAGATATGGGCTCAAGCAATACAAAGATACTTACGGGCCTAAGAGGATAGGCATGTGATGTAAAATTTGGAACAAGTCGAATGGGGACATAAACAAATTCTCTGGGCGACTGCTATATTTATGTTGCTGATGTCACGGATGTTGTAATAATTGTAATAATTGGTCTACTGCTGCAAGCGGGGCGCGTCACCAGACAGGCACGATGGAGTTCATGGCGATTGAGGTGCTGCGTGCCGTTGACCATACATATCATCATGACCTCACTTCCCAGGGTCATTGATCGCTATCCACCGGCCGAGCTCGCTGACCTGCTCATTTCCCCATGCAGACTCTGCACTTGTTCCTCCAGCTTTTTGATCTCTGCATTCTTTGCGTCGACAACTTCATAGATTCCCCGGTTCACTGTTTCCTATCTCAATATCAGTAAAGAATGCGTCTTGCTGGGAGAAGAATTCTACAAGAACTGAGGATAAGTTGGGCACTTTACGTTTCTTCAGTGGAGGCGACCTTCCAGTACGAGAGGCATCAGCGGGCGCTGGGTCGTCCAAAAGAGGTTCATACTCTGCATAGCTGTAGTCCATACGGGGTCTCTTCCTTCGTAACCGCCGCGGTGGGCTGGGATCCATCTGTCCCGCCATCTGAATCAATGACAATGGCGGCAAGGTCAGATTCAGCCGAAGGCATGGCTGAAAGACTGTCTGCCCAGAAATGCTGCTGACTCGGAAAGGCTTGTACGGCAAGGAGGCAATTCCAATCAAGAGGGCTGTGATTTGAATGGGAGCATGCTCCTTTGTGTTCGCTCCCTGGGCTATCCGAAGAATCAATCCTCAGCGGCTTTCAATCTCGCGCAGGGAAGTGGAAAAGGAACTGAAAGGAAATGCGATTCAAAGAGTGAGAGATCCCATATATATACCCAGAGCAGGGGAAGCAGTCAAGCAACTTCAGGCTGTGTGATATCATTCTTTGCAAGCCTTCATTTGCAGATCCTTGAGAACCCCTGCCCACATTCAGAGTGCTGATGGGAGAAATGAATTTGCCAATGCAAATGGGTTGTCCTTACCCATAGGCGTTTCCTGCTTGGGGTTGGCAACTACCCTACTACACGAGAGAGCGGGCGTGATCACACCTTGCCAATCAGACACACCCGAGATGGGGTCTGTCCTGAACAAGCAGCTCAAAGATATACCGACATCCAGTAGAACCTATCAATTCAGTGGGTGTAGGGCATTTTCTGTATCTGTGATATTGTGATTACGATGCAGGACAAGTAGAGTACAGTGAAATTCATTCAGGATGTTGGTTGACCGAGTCTCTCATCACCTGAAGTTTCACGCATCGCTGCTGCAAAGCGGCCAATGTTCGGTGTGGGAACTGCTGCTTGATCTCCCACCAATGCCAGCCACGGGTGCGCAGGCGTTCTAGCCGCTCGTCGTCATTTCGGCTCCATCGGGCATTCTTCCTGGCTGCCTTCTTGGACGTCATGCCATCATTTGGGGATGTGGGCGACCTACGGCCGCCTGTTGATCCGCGACTGCTGGAGCCGCATTCGAGGAGCCCCTTAAAATCTCAAGGAGCTTCTCTGTCATGGCGGAAACCACTGCAGAGATGTCTTCTGGGGATAGCCGCTGCTGACCGGATGTCTGCCCATCCACTGGCAGTGATATTGGAGACGGCGCCTCATTGGGGGCCGGTGGCGGAGCCTGCTGACGGTGATGTGATGCTGTGTTGCCTGACAGCATGCAGAGGCTGCGCCGCTTTGACGGTCGATTCTCGAGATGGCTTGGGTTGTAATCATCGTCCGAGCCACTGACTGTATCACTGATGTCGCTTGGGCTGGGTCGACGGGTGCTTTTGACCCGGTGGGCATTCCGGCGACGATCCCGATCCCGAGAGGGATCATCGGTGAAGTGTGTCTGCTCTTTCCTGGCACGATTCGCTACAGCTCGCATGGCACCACGCGGAATCTTGCGGGCCTGATGTCTCAAGGTTTTGCGCGCCTGGGTTGACCGCCACGACGCCCGGACATGCCGGCCGTCCAAGTTACAAGCAGATGTTTCTGGGCTTTGTCGGCCGTGATCAGAGGCGGTTCGGATCACGACGGCCTCCATGACCTTGAAAGGCGATCCTGGCCTTAAAACAGGCGTGCGGCAGGGTTTCTCTCCGCCAGCAGCCCTCGGGGAATGCAGCGCAGACACAGATTCAGGTGAGGTCGCATTTTCACCAGAAGAACAAGCAGGCGTCCTAGGCAGAGTGCTGGTTTCCGTCTCGGCTCCAACTGCGGTGCTAGCATCGCCGGCCTCACCGGCGCCTGGATCAGATAGCGGGGACGGTGATGGTGCGGGAGTTTGTGATGTCTGGACGACCTGCGGTTTGCCTTGGCCCTTGTTTCTCTTAATGGTCCCTAGGCGACGATGAGCATGGGTGGACTGGGGTAATGAAATTGGAGACAACGAACCTTGATGTTCACAGCCTCCCTCACAGGACGGGTGTTGCGAACGGTGGCCGGAGGCATCATCATCGGCGGTGGTCGAGGCAGTGCCAGGAGTTAAATCCACAGGAGAGTCAGCTTTGCTCTCAAGGGTGCTGACAATTCCATTCTCAATAAATGCCACATCAAAGTCGTTCAGCGGGTCTTTCGGGCCGGCACCTCGGCTCCATTCACTGTTTTTGGGAGGCAAGTCCTTCGGGATTCCCGAAGGCGGGCGAACCGGCACAGGATGTGATGCTGACGGCGCAGGGAGTGCAGGAAATGCTTGCGGTGCAGATGAGGAGCGTGCAGGGGCGGGAAGAGAGAGAGAGCCAGGACGAGCAGGCAGACTCAGAGAGGGGTGAGCACAGTGAAGAACATGGGGTTTGGGGGGCAGTGATGCAGTGGGAGCCAGGGTGCGAGCAAACTGGTGGGGAAACTTTAAGGCTGTTTTGGGTTCGGGATGAGAGGGAGTATAGTTGACAAACTGCATAGTGACCGGATTGAATTGCTGGATTGGGCTGTGGGTTGGAAGGCTGCTATCATCAACCTGCGCCGGTGCATCTTTGGCTCCCTTATAAAGATTTCAACGACCTGGAGGACCGTGGACAGTGGCGAGCAGAGGTTCTTGAGGCTTTCATGGAGCAGTCGGCCTCTTCAGCCATGCAACCATACAATGCAACGCCGCCGCGCGTCAGTTGTGGTCATCATGAGACATTGGCTACCCACTCGTCATCCCGCCGCAGCTAGCCCAGGCGGACTTGGAAGGCGGATCTAGGATCTGAACGAGGGGAAGGGCTCGCTGCAGGATTTGCAGGGGCAAAGGGCGGTATCGAATGCGATGCAGCCATATGGTGCTCAGAATGTACCCGAGCGTCACCTCCATGCTGGCTGCTTCAGCCGGCACAAAGCCCAGAACAATGACAGCCAATGTGAAATTCGATTTCAGGATTTCTTGTCGGAGACGCCGTACAGCCAGACAGCCATGGCACCTCTAGGTCCGTCTGCCTGCCAGAACACCTAATACATGTAGTATTCGCGTGATCAGGAATACTCCTGGCAAAGTTGCAAGGGGGGTTTTTGTTCTGCAATTGGAGAATGGTTCAGCGGCGCAGCCTCGAGGAGACGAACTGAGGCATTTTTGCCATTGGCCGCCGGGCAGAGGGGGCCACAGAACCCAGTCTCAAACCCTGTGCCATGCATGCGACCAATTTCAAGAATGAGATCGACAAAGGTCGACAATCCAAGGCTGGCTGGCTCAGCGGCGAGACGGTGGACGGTGATCGGTGCGAGACGACAGAGGAAAGAGTGAAGCGGTGTCGGGGGCGGGCAGAAGATCAGATGGAAGCAAGCCAAGTTGGGTTTGGGCAAAGCATCATGGCGGCCAAAAATTTTCAACTCGTGAGAAGGAACGAAGGAACGAAGGAACGGACGGGGGGTAGAATCAGGCCGCCATTTCACAGTCGCACAGGACAGGGAGGTGGGTGGGGGCCAGCCTGGGCAAGGAAGAAATGGGAGGGCGCACAGGAGCAGGAAAGTGGAAAACGGGAGGAGAGAAAGGACGCAGAAGTGCGTGCGCCAACAGAGGGGAGGTCGACGGACCTTATATAGGACGAGCCGAGGAGCCGGGCGCGATGACAACATAGGGCCAGGGTCCTCATGGCGCCTTCCCCGAACGGCCCGCGCTAGCCTGGCGCTTGACCGGACCGGGCGACGCTAGACCCGATCGGGTTGACGCGATTCCGCATGCGGCCAGGCCGCCGGATCCGGCCGCGCCGACGCAAATTGAAGATTTACTGAATATTCTTTCTTTCT
>JAFEJD010004724.1:0-16597 GCA_018296065.1 Blastomyces percursus
CGGCACCCCTAGGACCGGGGGTATGCGTTTCTTGCCTGTATTCGGCGTTTACATCCATATTGTTGTTGCTTGCAGGTGTAGCCAACGATCCCGCAGTAGCACGTGTTCTTGGATGCATCATTACCCCCCGTGAATTGAAGTGATCTTTGCACTTCTGCAGTTCAGCGATGCAGCTCGCGGACGTTTTATACCTCAGATAAATGAAAAATTATAGTAGCGGAAGGTTATAAAAAAAAAACGAGCAATCCAGGCCATAACCTATAGGACGTCTGAGTGGTTGTATTGTTGTGGCTATCTAGATGTGTACGGGGCGCTAGTCCGCAATAGGAAGCCATGAGAACCCGTGACCTAGGAAAGCCCCGGGCCAGGTTGCCGACGTACATAGTAACTATTTCAGCTCTACGTTTCTCCGATGCCGATTCTTCACATCTTGGCGATCGGGACAACTTTTGGGACTTTGAACGACAACCGCTTCAACGACAAACACCACGCTATATATGTCTCTCTGCCTCAAGTGATCAGCAAACGATTTTGCTATTCTTAAAGTGGCCATGATTTTCTCCAACGCTCTTGGATTTTACCATTGTTAGCGCGTGCTATTTTCACTCCTCTTTCCTAAGTGGCTGTGAGTTCATGTCGTGTTTGGACCTCCTTGCCCCTTTTGCGGCATGGGCGTTATCTGACTTCAGAGCGGACAGGGTGTTTTGATTAGAATAGGATATTCGGAGACTTGTCGACTAATGACTCAGGATCTTGTTTCGGAGTATCGACAAGGCCTCGAGTCCAAGATGATTCATCTAGGATCATGGAATCCTGCGTTGAGACCCGATAACAGCCCGAAGGAGCACTCGTTCCTATCGCCGGCAGACTCGAGTTCAGCCGCCCCGTTATCCGCGAAGAAGGTCTCGACGCCCTCGACACACGTACGTTCGCCAACACCACCATTACCATCGTCAACTAACGAAGACTCCCCTACGGACTCGACACCCGCTGCGCTTTCGCCTGATCCATCGCCCAGTGTTTTGGCGGGTGCGCGCGACATCGATTCACAGATAGCACAGCCATCGTCCCCGGATGAAGCGACGGAAACTTCTAAAAATATTCCTAGCGATGATAGATATGTCACTGTTCATGAACTCGTACAATTTTCCCAAACAGAGCCTCCATCCGCCGAACAAGAAACCACCAAAGAACCAATGCCATCAGAGGGATTTCCATGGGGAAAAGATGCCAACCCAGATTCCGCCCAGGGCATTTCACGCCCTACGACAGACCCGTTTAATGGATTTGATATGACTGATCGGACCAATTCTTTCCCAGACTTGAACCACTCCAATAACCTCAACTCTCACGAGAGGGGCTATCCTGATACTCCGGCCGAGGCTCTCAGGGCTGATGCTATTAATCAGGAGACTACCCACCAGCCGTTCGCAGTCGAGAGGAGTGTATATCCAAACTCGGATGAGCAAAATGACTTCTTGCCGTGGAGTGCGACAAGTATTAATGAAGACCCCTCTGGTCAATTTTTTAACCAACTTAATACCCAGACCAAACCCATTTATACACCCTTGGAAGCAGAGTCGAGATATGAAGAAGGCGTGCCTCTGATGAATAATGCAGAGCCATCATCTCCGACTGACAATAACCAAGCTGATAGTATTGATGCAATATTCAGGGAAGATGAACCAGTTGATGACGCCGATTTTTTTGCTTCTGAGTCAGGCACGCCACTGTTTAACCGCAAATCAACCTCTCAAGCTCTTGATGCTCTACATTCTAACCAACCCCAAACCGTGGCTACTTCCTCAAATGATGCAACACCAATTCCAAACAGGGCAGAAGCTAATGACAACAGAATCGATGAAGAGCCACTCGCTGATAAAGAGGTCGAGGAAGATTTAGCAGAAAGGTGGAAGGCGGTTCTCGACGATGATGATTTACTGATTGATGATGATTTGGATGCTGGAAACCCACCGAATGGCGCTGCCAAAGATGTCTCGACTAATTATCTGTCGGAACATGCTCAAGGTTCACCTGTGCCAACCCAGCAGCCACCACCAGTGAACCACTATACTCCTCATCAGCCGTCATCCTCCACTATGATTTCGGGCTTGAGTGGCCCCGATTATGGGCTTCTTAATGCCAATGCCACTGCTGGTGCATTCCTCCCTCAAATCCAGCAGCATTCGATAGGGCCCAACCCAAATATGCCTGAAAGCTTCTCCAATCAAGCGAAGGCCGGTTACCAATCCCCATATGATTTGCCTATGGAGATAATTCGCCCGAAGCATCGCGCTTCTCAGCCGACTGTTTCTCAGCCTCTCCCAGCTAGTGCCACATCGATACAGACGCCCCCTGGCAAGAGCAGCATGGCAGCAACTCGGCCTTCCAGTTCAAGCTCTGCCTATGTCCCTTTAAGCCATACACCTCCCCCCTTATCTCGCAGTGAAACAGAAAAAGCTCCCAGCAGCAGCTTCTTCGAAGAGCTTCCGGTTGTGTCCAGGGTCCGCCCCTCAACTGCTTCTAAATATGCTCCTCCCCAAACGGCGGCTCAGCCAGTGGCTCCGCCACAATCTAATCATATGGCGCCTCATGTAGTCCCGACCGCTAGCTTGGCCCGGGAATCAAGCGAACAGTTTCAGCTGCAAAAGCCCGAACGACTGGACCCCTACTCCTCTCTTCCTGTTGCACCAGGCCCAACCGTCTCTGGCCCATCCAGCCGCTACTCCCCAAGGCCTCCCACGTTACACTCTGGATTTAAACCTTCCTCATCTCCAAGATACTCCCCTGCCCCACCTCCATCCAGCGGGCCTCCTTTGAGTAAATATGCGTCTCAGGCCCCAGCAGGGTACTCCCCTTCCAGTATACTCCCTTTTCAACCGCGAACATCAAGCCCCCTGGCACGGCAAGAGAATGTATCCCAGCAATACCCGCCCACAGCGCATTCGCCAGCAGAAGTTGCTCCTACTTCGTTTCCAGCGCCCTCTTCCTTTCAGCCTCCCGACCAAACACTCTCTCCACCTGACATCGGGCGAAGCCAAACCATGCCTTCCAATCAGCACCTACCATACATAGGCAATGGAACTAGACCAGGTTCCCAATTTCCAGGTCATGTTGGCCCGCAACGTTCCCAGCCAGTTCGTATCACATACGAACCCGTTTCGTCTCACACTCATAGTACTACCATGCCTTCTTATCCTCAGCCTCCACCCACCTCGGTTCCACACCCACAGTCTCCCGAGCAACAAGCCAGGCCACCGCGGAGATCCCAGACTCAATCACCAAGCAGACTCCAGTACGAACCCATGTTATCAAGTGTGCCGGAACCATTCCAACGGCCTGCATCTGTCCACAGCCCGGTAACATCTCTTCAATCCCAAGCCCACCAAGCAATCAAGGAAACCCCTTCTATGGAACTAGATTTCATATATCCAACTGATGGACAAGAACTTGATCCACTTCAACGATGGAAAGGGGCACCAATATTTAAATTCGGGTTTGGTGGAATAATTGCCATCTCTTTCCCAAAACGTACCCCCAGATATGCAACTGGTCAACTTGTTCCAAAGATAAAACCATCCCCTGGGGAAATTAAAATCTGCTCAATACGAGATTCTTTTTCGCAGAGGGAACCAAATATGAAGTTCCCAGGACCTCTGAGGGCGAAATCAAAGAAAAAGGAGGTCATCTCATGGCTATCCTCTATGATTTCTGGATTCGAAAATGATAGTACCTTTCTAAATAGGTCATCTCCGCAGCAGCACGACGAGACGATCCTTCTTTGGAAAATTATACGGGTTATGGTTGAACACGACGGGCTTCTAGCGGGGAATTCAGATGTTGAAAATTCCTTGCGGTCCATTCTATCTCCTCTTCCTGAAAAAGCATCACCTTCATCGGAGGCTCCCGTTTTCCATCCACAGCTTTCGAGTGTCAACGAAAACATCAGTGGAGAAGCACAATCAGAGCCGATGAACGTGGATGGAATGGAAACAATTCGTAGATCCCTTCTAGCCGGTGAGAGGGAAAAGGCAGTCTGGGGAGCGGTGGATCGCCGCTTATGGGGTCATGCCATGTTAATATCCTCAACCATTGATAAGTCTATTTGGAAGCAGGTAATGCAAGAATTCATTAGAAGGGAAGTCAAGGCTGTTGGTAACAATACCGAGCCGATGGCTACGCTTTATGAAATTTTCGCAGGAAATTTGGAGGAGAGTGTCGATGAGCTGGTGCCACCATCTGCCCGAGCCGGTTTGCAGATGGTTAGTAAAATTGGGGGTCCTGGTCACGCGAAGAACGCACTGGCTGGACTTGATAAATGGCAAGAAACTTTGTGCCTAATTTTAAGCAACAGAAGTCCTGATGACCATGTTGCACTTCTTGCCCTCTCTAGGCTTCTCTCTGCCTATGGAAGGATAGAGGCTTCCCATATCTGTGCATTATTTGCGAAATCCACCTCCGTACCGCTAGTATTTAGCGGCCCCGACGATCCACAGTCCCAGATTGTTCTTCTCGGTACGGACCACCGCCGATACCCATTTACCTTTGCCAACGACCTAAATTCCGTCCTTCTTACGGAAGTGTATGAGTTTGCGCTGTCCATACTATCCGGCTCTACAACATCGATAGCACCGCATTTCCAAGCCTTCAAACTTCAATATGCACTTTCTCTGGCCGAAAATGGCAACAAAGCCGAGGCTCAGCAGTATTGTGACTCCATCGGAGCAATCCTAAAATCGACAACAAAACCTTCACCATACTACAATCAGCGGTTCCTCTTGGAACTCGACGAGCTTGCCAACCGCCTAAGACAATCTCCTACTGGTGGCTCTTCTTCATGGATGTCCAAACCGAGCATGGAGAAAGTCTCGGGGTCCATTTTGGCAAAATTCAACAGTTTTGTTGCTGGTGACGACAGCGACGGTGGCTCCACCGGATCTGGAAAAGTAGGAGATGTGGACATTGGGCCTTTTGCTAAGATGGTTGGTACTCCTCCAATCAGTCGCTCGCCTTCCGTCCATGATGCCTATGCGACGTTCGGGATTGGCCAACCCACTACCACTATGCATACTACCTCTCGTTACGCTCCCGGGAACCAATATGCTCCTTATTCCTCACCAGACCAATACCGTGGTCGTGGATCTCTTGATTCACAAAGATCTCCTCCTTCTACTAGCCATTCTTACACCCAGGGCACTGCTTCTCAGGAATTGAATAGGGGTATGGAAAATAACTACCATCCAATCGCACAACAGAACGTTTATAGCCCACCTTCAGTTCAGGCCGGAGGCTCAACGCCACTCCAGCAGCCGGCATATGCTCATCTAGCCCCGGTTCAAGAAATACATTCCTCTCAGGGCTTAGAACATGCGGACCGTGAACAGCCTATTCAGTTTGTCGGATATCAACCTACCCTTCACCAACAATCCACCATTGAGCAAGAGATAGGATCTTCCGCTTCCGAGAATCAAAGCTATAAACCGCCGGCGGGAACAACGGGTTACGAGCGCCCATCGTATGAACCGGGGCCTGTGGAGACCGATGAATCAGAGAAGGGGAAACCCAAAACGTCATTCATGGATGACGATGATGGCGATTTTGCCTCTCGTAACGAAGCCATAAAGAAAGCTGAGAAGGAGCGCAAGGACCGTGAAGCTGACGAGGCATTTAGAAAGGCTGCAGAGGAAGATGGTAAGCTGCTCTTATTCCTTTTACCTTGTTATCAACCCAATTCTAACTACCTTTGTTCACTTTTATAGCCAAAAAGCCCGTAGCAGAGAAAAAGGGGTGGTTTTGGTGGTGGGGTAAGAAGGACCCAAGCACTAGTTCACCGGGTCCAATCCGAGCTAAACTTGGCGAGGAGAATTCGTTCTACTACGACAAAGAACTGAAAAGATGGGTTAACAAAAAAGACCCAAATAGCTCCACTGCAACTTCTGATTCCACACCACCACCTCCCAAAGGACCTGCGCCACCAAACCGGTCCGCAAGTGCCACCAATGGTAGTCCGCTGTTGGGAAATAATATACCAACATCAGGCTCGGCTTCAACTCTTGCTCCACCACCTAACCCATCGAGCGTGCCACCTTCACAGGCTGGGGACTCGTCGCCTCGGAACTTGAGTCCGGGTACACCATCTTTGGCACCCCCATCTTCGGCGAGCCCAATGCCACGATCTGTGTCAGCTGGGCTACCGTCCAGGCCAGCAACGGTCCTGGGTAATGCAAGTTCCATTGATGACCTTCTTGGAGCACCGCAGGCTAGAAAGGGAAATAGCGTCAGAGGAAAGAAGAAAGGTCGAGGATACGTCGATGTTATGGCAAAGTAATGACTTCTCACCCGATTTTTCCATTTGAGAAAAGGAGAACAACCACTTTTAACGGGCAACTATATGAAAATTAATCTCATGTTGCTGTGAGACGACGAGGAACTCCAAATATATCCTCGAATTACAGCCATGCTTCCTTGTTTCCAGACGCTCTCATCAATACCCTACATAATTACTTTTTGCGTTTCTTTTTTTTATTAAAATCATGCATTTCTTTCTTGTTTTCCGTACCACATTTCGCTGCGTGAATGAGCCTCATTTTTTGACCATATGCCTTGCAATATTCTTCTAATCACCACCTAACCCTCCGGAATTCTTGACTATCTCATGCTAGTCTTCGATGTCTCTAATCTTATCGGAGCGGCATCTTTGTTCCATTACATTATATAGTTCTTTTTGCACAACTTTAGCGACACAGCTCCCTGTTCCTCAGAGTCAATGCTGCATCTGTGTCTCGTTTTTGCGTTAGCTTATTATTTCCTCGCTCTCTGACATCATGTAAAAGACGAGAGAGGGGAATTTTGGTGTTTTTACTGTATACTATTCGGCATTTCCCATATTAAAATTTTTAATCGGTCTATATTATTTTCGCCTGTTTTCGTCTTCTTTTTTAATACATATTATTTTTGTTTGCATTTCATTAGATACATAGCAGACAACAACAGCTCGCAGTTCAACTATGAATTGCATGCCGGGTAAAAGAATAATGAAATTTTCGTCTTTCGACTGTATCTAGATATTTACCAGTTTATTTCAGCTCCTACTCAACTTGTATTCTCCACCGCTGAACACTGTTGGCATTCCCTGTTCAACGACGGAATTACGAAGATCGAGCTAGTTAAATACAGGGTTCACAGCTACAGGTGGGGCAACCTGTGTCATTGCAATTTCAGGGGTACGGAAGGAAGCCCGTACGTCAAGATGCGCATGTATCACTGAAATGAAACAAAAAAACGATATATTCATTCCACATATTGACCTTTTTTTATAGTGGCTGAGGGCAGTCCCTGTGTTTCTATAGTTTTTGTTAGTAAAATAAGGGAAATGTGGTATTACTCATTACCCATCAAGGGTGGAAATTGTAACGTCGCAGGTGGTAGTTATAATAGAACCGTTGCACGCAAGTGTAACTTGTTCGGTTGGGTATTCTGCTTTTGCGGGCGACGGTTGTGATGCGAAAATAAAAGGGCAGCAAAACTCAAGCAGCGTAAGAATTGATATAATACTATGTACAAGAGTTTTAGTCAGAAGTTGCCAAATAGGTAAATTGCGTTGTCGACGGTTTTAATTTTTGTGTGAAACTCGTCGCAGTCCGAAACCAGTCCGGTTGAAGAGAGCACGGGTGTGATATATGAAAACTTGAAACTTACTGTTAAACATGAATCTTCCCCACTTTCGCTATCGGGTAAATAGACGTATAGGATCAGTGCAGTATCGTGGATAAAGCCTAAAAGATTTCATTTTGGGATGGGGGTCATTAGCCATGAGCTGTTGGAGCGGATTGTGCAGCAGGCGCCGTGGGCAGCTCCTTGGTGAGTATTCGAAAAGCGAAGATATAGATATGTATACATTTACGAAAATGGGAACTTACACGCAACAACCCTCGGGCTCAACCGTCCAACACTGAGGACCCGGCCCCAGTCTTTCCCATCAATCCTTACTTTCGCCCACCCTTCTTCCGCCTCACCGTTCTCCCCACCCAACTCCTTCATCCGCTCGCTGGGAAGCTGTTCCAGCTCATCCTGAGACAACTGTGCCGGATCCAGGGGCGGATTAAGCAGGCCAGTCCACACGCTCGAGATGCGCAAGGTGTCTGTCGCTATGGCGAGCTTCAAAGAGCCGTGCATGTTTGCTGACAATTCGAGCTTGGGGCTGCTACTAGTGTTAGCAGCTCCCACGCCCACTCCTTGTGTGGATGCTAGTCCCGCTGTTGATGTATTGAAGGTCTTGGTAGCAGAATCCATGGCTAGCTTCGTGAAGCGTTCTGAGATGCTTTTCAGCTGGATAAGGCTGGGGAGTACGATGTGGACGTCTGGACTGCGGCAACGGGGCTCGTGCAGGCCTTCCACGGACGAGGGCGGGAGGACACGGACGGGAATTTCTTGCGTTATTATGGTTTCTCGTTCGCGCGGCCCGTCAGGTTGGCTTGTGTGCGCTGCTGCTGCTTCCAGTTGCGTGCTGCCTTGTGGTGGCATCCCGCTGAAATTACCGCTACTGTCGTTGTTGATGTTGCTGCCATTCCCAACCCCTAGGGCATTCTTCCCTGACGTCCATGACGAAGTCACAACCGTTAGTGCAAGTAATGGGACAGATCCTTTTTTGGTTAATCGCAGTTGTGCTGAGTTTGCGCTTAATGCGGAGCGGAGAGCCCGGTGGAGCGCGCTGATAGGGACTTCGAGATTGATAACGCCTGACGCAGAGCTTATGGAGTAAGATTCGAAGACTGTGTCCTATAACATAGTTCAGAAATGTATGAGTTACACTCTATCCACTTATTGCAAGTATTTGCTTGTGCAAAATTGCGATTCCACATACAATTGGCAACTGAGCCCACACCTGGGTTCCTCGGTCCGGGATGATGGTGAAGCGAACAACTTCATCTTCTAGGCGAACCCAACATATTTTGCCCAGCGATGATAAGGACGCGGTAAATTCTGGGTAGATATGTTAGTCCCGGCTACGTTGCAGGGGTGATGGGAGCATACGTACTGGCAAAGGTGTTTATATTGGTGAGCCTGCTTCTGAAGCGCATGTTGCCCACTGCATCGTTAGATGGTCAGGGAGCAACTAAGGCGTTAAATTTATATATTACCTGCTATCGTGTTCTGGTTATAGAGCTGTGGGAGGGGTGATTAAGTCTCACTGTGAAGTTTATATCGAAATCGACCACTGGCGCGCGGCTAAGGTAACTAGGGAATTTATATGTTTTAACTAGCTTTATGACCTCATACCCACCACCCGCGATTGCTACCAAGCTTTTTCAAAAGATATATACAGTACATGTACATCCTTCTGGCTAGCCCTGCTGTGAAATTGCGAAGTCGACACCCTTTCCACTAGGATATTTAATGCCATTGGTTAAAATTCAATTTTCGACAGCTGACTATGATAGAGCTGCGGCCGAAAATTACTCTTGTCACAGCTAGCTTTAGCTCTCTCATTTGACAAACCCAGTACTACCCACCCCACCCACTTAATTCTCTACTTGAACTATCTATTCTGTTCTGACATGAGCTGACCCAAACATTGATCTAGTGAATGTAGTCGAACCTTTTCTCCTTTATTTTCTTCAAGCAAAAGGAGGACAGCTGAACTGCAATCTTTAAATAATGCATTATGTGATCACTACTCTTAGTTACACCACTCTAACTTGAGCTTCAACTAGTGTTTTGTTGACAATATAATATCACTTGGATCCGCTGTCTCTATACTTTTATAGACTCTATGGCTCACATCTGATATTCCTCAATCATCTGATGAACTAGACATACCACTCATTGCTATGTTTGAGAAATGGGGCTTAGAAGGTCACCTCTACAGAATTGCATGAGAAAGAGGCTGACATGAATCACTTGAATCTGAGAGATTCTTACAGTGTTAAAATTGATAACACTGCTGTGCTGTTGGCAGTTATGCTTTCATTCTACAATAGATAATCTTTGTGTGGATTTGTACACCTCCTATATTGATAACCGGTCGAGGCAGAAAGTCATTTGGAAAATCCTGGTGCTTTATCGCATGGAGATCCTTTGTCTACCTTTTACTCGCCGTACGATTCATTTTTCCGCGCGCCGAACTGTGAGAATATTGGTCTGTAAGATGGAGCAGATCGTGTTGTACGATATGTCACTTGTCTTCAGGCCATTTGCCCTGGAATAATCTTTAGTTCTGCAACTCCATCACTTAGTTATTCTTCAGCCTTCTGGTTTCTAGAGAGTAGTTCATGGCATGTATGGACGGAAAGGCCCAATTTGATCTGATACGAGCTGAGGCAGCTAGGCTTGGAGCTTTGCAATGATGACGGATTTTAGGCAGCTCAAGTGTTACATACATATGGCGAGATTACCCTCAACAAGATACGGTAAGATGCCAAACGGCTTGGCAATGGATGCATGAGAATGATGTAAAATGCACAAGGTGTGAATATGCCCAACATTCAAGCCGCCCTTCCCTTGTCTCACGTAGAGAATGCAGTACGGAGGCGAGGATTGGCTGTGATCAATAATAATGTAGGTTCAATAGGCTTTTTCTGGAAGCATAGTCAATATCCTGCTGACGGGAAAAAAAAAGTGTGCGCAACCAAACCACGGAGTCAAGAGTTGAGGGAAAAGGAAGGGAGCTAGGGAGAATTGCGGGATGCTCAAGCGGAGGAGACATGCCTTGTTTATGAAAGTTTTTATATAACCCACCTCACAGTAAACCCGAAAGCGTAATTCGTTGTGGAGGATTATTTATTTCCCCTTTTGGTACACTATTTATCTATTTCTACTTTTGTGCTTCGCGACTTGAAGAGCGTGTCGGCATAAACAGCGATATTTCGTGGATGTCCGTTGCGTTTTGATATTGGAGAATACTTATTGAAAAATATTAGGCGCTTTTTATTCCATTCCACCTGCCATTATCGGTTCTTCTGATGCGGGCAGGTTCAGCAGATTGTAAATCATGTCAAACTTAACTAGTCGCGTTCTGGCTTCCAGGGGACCCTGGCATAGTTATGTATATAGCGGTCCTGGCCAATATGGCGGAGATCAGCAATAATATGGAAGAAAGGTCCTGCATATGCCGTGTAATGTATGAAGTTCAGGAAGCGTTTATGGGCATATCTATGCATATACCCGGTAGCTGGTTAGTTAATAGATTGGGATTGCAATTTGAAATATCCAAAGGAGAAAATAATCGTTCAACTGCCAAAGACGAAACGATATGCTTCGATGCCCAACAATCCTGGCTGCCAATCAACCTTCCTGCAATTCCCGTGCTTTCTGACGGAGGTTATTCCTCCGTACAAATTTGGCCTGAACGTAAATTCCAAGGTTGTTCTTGGGTTGGCGACTGGATGGATGTGCTGGTCCGCGTTGATAGGATAGTTAACAAGTCAACTAGTTAACTAAGTTAGGGCAAGCAGCCCGGCCTTACATAATAACCCGCCCGCCTGTCCTGTGCTCGCAGATCGGTGGAGCCTCACCACATCTCGAACGACGACGCACTCGACAACGCCGACAACAAGGGCATACCACTTCCCCCTTCCCAGCCTCGATTTCTCTATCTTGAACTGAAGTTGCTAAGAGCGCTGGTTTGCTCCGTGTTATAGCTTCATCTCGTCCACTCTTTTAATCCCGGCTCTCCTTTCTTCCGATCTTTTTTTTTTTTTTTGTTTTTTGCCTTTGGAGCGGCATTTCCTCAATCCCGTCGATCCATCCGCCAACCATCTACTTTGCGACAGGTAGCGAACTTTCTACGTTGTCCCGGCATAAAACAAGCGAATGCGGTTTTAATCATCCAGCATCTTTTCATACCCAACATGTGGAGAGGGTCAGCCAAGAGATTTTCTTTACGCAGAACTTACCCCCTTCCCCGATGATCCTGGCTTCTACTTAACCATCCCAACGATTTACATCAAACTTCCAGCCTCTCCAAGGGCACTTTGAGCGAACCGCGATGCTATTCTTAGCTACCGAAAATGGCTGAAAATCCTTTCACTCTGACTCCCGCGCTCCGCCTCCGTCCCTCCTCAGGCCTTCGAACTCCATCACGCTCCCCCCCTCGATCCCCGACCCGTTGCCGTTCCCGCTCTCCAGAAAGAAATTCTTCCTCCCTAATATACACGTTGGATCCATTGCTTGCCAATCTATCGCCTGAATCTACTCTCGAAGCATTAGCATCCACTGATGCTGTGCGGACAAATGGAAAAACCGCACAGGGCATACTCTCCAAAGCCATTGCGGAAGCTTCAACAGCTGAACGTGCTTTAGCTGTTCGAGCTGCAGTGGCTGGACAAAATTTGAAGCAATGGCACGCAGAGGTTTTAGCATGGGAGTGGTCACAGAAGCAAGATTCTGCTGCGGGAAAGGGCTTCATCCCAGGGAGCAAAGATGGCGCTTGCAGTGATGATGGGTGGGAACGATATTTGGGTTGTCTTCCTGTGGCCGTTGTAGAGCAGCATGAGGACAGGATTGATGCGATAAAGGCTGAGATGGAAGCGTTGGATGTGGAGGAACTGAAGGAACACGTCCTGAATGCACATATCCCCTCTCGATCCCGACCGTCATCTTCAAATAGCACCTGGTCCACAAACATGAATACTCTGAGCTATGTACAACTCAGTGATTTCACGGCGGTAATAACAGCTACTATTCTCCAAGCACTGCCATACCTTTCCAAGCTGAATATTCTCCTCAATGTTTGGGACGTTCGTCTCACTGTACTACACCAAATCCCCGCGCTACTGGATGGCCTTGGGAGCACAAAGCGGGGCATCGATGGCGCACTGGACCGACTGAAAAGAGGATTGTTACCCGAATTGGATGACCCCCTATTTTCTAAGACATCCTTTGATTCTGCTCGCCACAAGCTGGAAAACAAGATATTAATTGTGGGAAGTAAGATGGATCGCATTCTTGATTCTCTCGAAGGCCAAGAAGATGCCCTCCCTGAGGCTTGGATTGATGAAATTGAGGCTATTGAAGCTACGTTTGCGACTTGGGCCTTTGAAGCGGAGAAAATGGCATCCGAGAACGATTTTAGGCGATCAAGCCTACTCCTACCCGAGTATGCGATGCAGCCAACGGAGACTGAAAAGTCGGCAAAAGGTAGCCGGCTAGGCTCGACTACTCAGAGCCCGGCTCCTTCGCTTGAGAACGACCAAAAAGGCAAAGATGATAATTCACGGGCGGTGATGCAGCTTCCAAGTATACATGTTGAACACGAGCTGCCCGCCGTACCTTGTCGGACTGACACGGCTCCTAATGAGAGTCCTCCAGCGTCAACAGGTATTCGACAGCCTTGTCCTTCCCCTCCGTTGATACCTCAAGTCCAAGGGGCAGGGAAAGTCACATCCCAAGTGAGAATGCGAGAGAGCCGCTATAGAGAGTTCTCCAACGGTCCAGAACTCCAGCACGAGAATCGAAATCCTACACAAAGTGACTCAGACACTTCGTCAGCCCTGCCTTCTACGCCTACAACTTCCACTACTCAAGGAGAATTGACTAACCTGTCGTTTCCCGATACCACTGATCACCTGATATACGAGCAGGGCACCGATGGATTATCGGATCCACCCATTCAGCGGCTTGAAGACCATGCTTGTGACGGAACTTCTTGGACAGAGACTTCAAGTTCTCGTAACAAACCCCGTTCAGGGGTGATAGAGACCCCTAAAAACAATGCAAACTGCCCCAATAGTACAGGAGAACAAAACCTCGCTAGAGAACCTATCGAGATCAATGCATCATTACCACATTACCCTTCACGACCTATGATTACCGATCCAGCTTTCCCACAGTCGCCGGTACCCAATGCATCGCCTAGCCAGGCCAGCCCTTTTAACATTACTAATACATCGATATCATCTTCTCCTACCACTGCTGAGTTGAGCCCCCGCAGCACTACCAAGAACAGACCAGAAGGTCTTAAACTGGACACATCTGCGCGCCGAGATTCAATCGTTTCTATCGCTTCATCTGCAGGTTCGGGGTTCTCGTACGGCTCCGATCCTGAGATTAAGGATGCTCAAGTAGCAACCGCTCATGGCAGCCCTGTCATAGTTGAATCTCCGGGTGGTTTTCTTACAACTGGTTCTAAGGCTCCCTGGGCTCTTGGGCAGGGCGGAAATATTCTGTCACGAACAAAATCCGCAGAATTAAACAATAGAAACAATAGTTCTTCCCGACCTGCGGTCCAACGGACCACGAGCCTACCACTGGAGCGGTTCGTGGATGGAGATCCTCAGGATGTTCACGAAATGGGCGATCCCAATGAATCAAAACATCAACCCGAGGTCAAACAGGCATCTTCTGCGTCCATTGAGGTTTTACCAAAAGCCGAACTGCGCAGTATCATAGTCTCAAACAGGCTTAGTATGGGTCCTACAAACTTGCAGAGACCTCCGCCAACTCTTCGCCGCTCTATTTCTTCTCTAGCTCTATCATCCAGAAATCGAATTAGCAGCAGGTCTCTAGTCCTCAACCCCAACTATCCCCGTCGACCACGCATATCAACCTCATCTGAGTCTCTTCTATCGACTGCTGAAGAGCCATCGCCAATACATATTTCGCACAGCAAAAATGAAGTCGTTCAAACTCCGGACACCCCTACCCCACCTCCAATCCTTCCACGCAGGTCCAGCAAGCGACTTTCTAGACTTCTAAGTCCAATCACATATATTTCAACACATAAAGAGAAAAACACTGTATCGACTACTCACGCCACCACACAATCTAGAAATTCAGCTGCCGATTCTTCGGCATCGTCTTCTGTTAATGCCCCTAGATCGCCTGAAGATCAATTAGATGAGAAGATAAATTCCATACTTACCACAATTCCCACTCGAATCCATCTAGCGTCGACTCCAGAGAGTTCTAAGAGTACCAAAAGCACTCCCCGTGCGTCGGAACCTTCGTGCTCAACCCCAAAAAGAGATCGTTTACGATCACAATCCCCAATATCAAGTCGCAGCAATACCCCTACGCCATCACTCACACTGACACCAGCCTTTGGCCGTTCGCGACGAACCCACACATATCACGATGACGGATCCGCAGTTAGACTCTACCATCTGCATCGTCCGGGTAAATCAGCCCCCCTCAAACTCTTTGTCCGTTCAGTCGGTGAAGATGGAGAACGAGTCATGGTGCGAGTTGGTGGTGGATGGGCCGATTTAGGAGAATATCTTCGAGAATACGCAGTTCACCATGGTCGGCGAAATGTCTCAGACGCGAAATTCGAAGTCCGCGGCCTTCCCAACCATAACATCTCGCCCAACTATTCCACACAGAACAAACAAATCCCTAGCACCGGCCGTTCGACCCCTGTATCCCGCCCTGGCTCCGCCTTCGACATCCGCCCCTCGTCTTCACTCAACGTCCGCAAATCCCGTCGATCCATGGCAAACCCCTCCGAACTCCCAAACCTCACATCAGCGAATATCGAAAAGGCCTCCGAAGGATCCTCTACTGACGGTGGGCCTCTTTCGTTCCTCTCATCCTCCCGCCGCAGGCTCTCCACATCCTCAAACGCATCCATGAGCGTCGCCTCCGCCTATGGCGGCGAGGGCCAACAATACGTCTCCACGCCCCTCGGTCTCGCAGGCCCGAATCCCAAATCTAGGCGAGTATCAATTAGCCCCGAGAGCGAGGCGTGGGTGGAAGACGTTGTCGGACGTGCCCGACGCACTTCTTCCACATTAAGAACCGAGCGCTCTTATGGCAACCTTAGGCGGTTTCGACCGAATGTTTTGCAGGAGGATGCGCTCCGGGACCGAGCTGATGGTCATAGGAGCGTGAGTGATACAGGTGGCGGGAATAAACGGGTGTATCTGCGGGGGCTGGGGAGGGAATGAAGGATGTTTGAAGCCATTCCTCGAGCGGGCGGGGAGCTAGGTTACATATAGCCTTGATCTTTTGTGGGGTACAACTTTATCCCTTTTTCACTTTTTTGCTCTACCTAGCTTTCAAGGACTCGGGACTCTTGGATTTCTGGGGGGAATGGTAGATTATGGATTGGATGGATGGATGGAGTGGAAGTGGACGGGTTTTGATTTTTATTGTGAAAATGGGGCGATTTTGAGCGATTTTTTGAGCCATTTGATTGAACCTGACTGATTGACGTTACGTTTGTACGGATGGCGGCCCCACTCCATTTCCTTAGCCACTTGAAGCTTTATCCCCTGTCTCTATTTTTATATTTTGATTCCCTTCTTCTCTGTCGATATTTGCTTCCGCGTCGCCCACCACAGCGTTTCCTTGCTCTGCATTTTCTCCTTTGACGTTTCTCTATCCTGTTTTTCACTCATCTTCAATTTTCTTCTTTCCATTTTATTTTGTTGGCTTTTCTTTTCCTTATCATTTTTTTTCTTCCTCATTTTTCTTTCATTTTATCGTCTCCCTCGTACTTCATTTTTAATTCATGCACACTCCGGCGTTTTTACTTTTTTTTTCATTCTTAATATTTTCTTTTCCATTTTCTGTTTATTCTCACATCTATTTTCAAACAAAGAGGCGACAGGTCTAACTTATTTTTTCTTTTCTTTTCTTTTCTTTTTTTTTTTCTCTT
>JAFEJD010004725.1:0-25636 GCA_018296065.1 Blastomyces percursus
GCGGCAAACCCGCCTTCCAAAGTGTCAAGGAGATCAGTGGTGACGAGGTCCAGATGGATCCGGAGAAGACGAGAGGATTATAGGCGTTGTGGGGTTAGGTGGTTGAGGTGACTTCTCGCCAGTTTTGCTAGGAAGCGGGTGGGGGGAGGGAGGGTATGCGCTCGATGACAGGGCAAGGGCGGTGGGAGGAGACCGCTCCTGGGAAGTGTATGATATATTTTCACGATGAGAGATGAGAGGTGGTACGATCGATCGTCTTAAGCATAGGGCCACAGGCGGCGCTGTTGTCTTCGGGATATATTTCATTTTGGGGCACTGGCGTTTTGGAAAATTAATTTTGGGATGATTGTGCAGCTGTTTTGAGCCCACCAAGCCAGCTGCGATGTACAGTACATACGGACATATACGCCCCACATCCATAGCGCGTCTTTTAATTGAGTGTTATAATTATAGACGATTGCGATGAGTTACAAAAACCAGAAAAGTTTCTTCATAGCTTGATTCTATGGACATACTGGCATGGCTGTTCCGACACCAATTCAAGTCTTTCTCTTTTTATATGGATCTAGAAATAATAAAAATATGAAACGAAACAGCCAAAACAGACAGGTATAAACCACAAGTGTTAAAATACATCATAGGAAAATAAACCGAACCTTTCCTCGTCATTTTGGGGCCTCTGTGTCCTTGAGCCCGCATCAAGGTAAAAAAGAAATACAGAAGAGTCCCAAATGCGGATAAAAAGAAAAAGAAAAGAAACCTTGATAGACATTGAGATAGAAATACCAAATTAATGCATATCAGACATACACACGGGCTCAACTTGCACAATCATTGCGCTTTCTTAGACCGGTTTGCCTCTGTTTCTGGGACCGCGGAATACAGCCATACGGCGACGAATGCTAGGAAACCACCAATAACAGACCACAACCCCGCAATCCAGACCCAGCCGCCTGTTATTTTCCAGCTACGGGGCCACTCGTCATGAGCGAAATGACGAACAGTGACCTGCTCCTTTACATCGACGTTGGTGAGGAAAGGCCGTTTGTAGTTGACGCGGAACGAGAAGATGCCATGTTGATCGGGTAAGGTGAATGAGGTGCTGTACACGGTGCTATTTGCGGTCTTGGCCACGGGTTTGAGAGTGAGGCGGTGGAAAGGCGATAGCATGGTAAATTCGAGTTGAACGGCGTCTTCTTCGGGGATTTCGAAAGGGATATAGTGGTCGTAGTCGTACTCGGAGAGCTCGACGTTAAATGTCTGGTAAAGTATCGATATTAGCTAATACTACAATATAAAGGATTAGATGGTATTTTCCAAAACGTACCACCTCATTCTTTATCCGGTATATCGAAGGGTTTAGTTCTCCGGATTCATTCGCCGGAGCAGATTCCGCAACCGCATCTGCATTCAAGTAGTGTTGCACTTTGCCCACTTTAACCACACCAGTCTCCTTAAACGTCCACGCGCTAACTTGCTTCGCAAACTCCCTATTCACCGTCTGTACCTTTCCCCTAGCCTTGGGGCTTTTAACGGTGGCCGAGAACCACTTGTCTTCAAGGCTCTCCACGGACCCTATGACCGTTAGTCGGGCAGAATTCCTTGCCTGCATTGCTGAGATTAGTGAAATCTGCGACCCAAACGCGAACGAGTCTTCGACCGCCTGTTCCTGCTCCTTCGTGTCATAACTATATGCTGTCTCAGGAGCTCGAAGTATTGGAGCAATTAACGGGCTGGCAGCTCCCAATGACTGGCCCGCAGCTTTGGGGAGGGCGACCACTCCTTCGCCGGAGAAGTATGATTTAAGGTCTGGGCGGAGTGCTTTTGGCCGGGGTAGAAGGAGAACGTCATGTTGTTCGGGAGAAGAGAGGGTGTCGTAGTTGAAGTGGTCGACAACGAGCGCGTTGCGGTCAGAAGAGAGGTTGATATCTAGCTCCAGCAGGAGAGAGCTGACTGTGCTGGGAATCGCTGAACCGCCTGCGAGGGCGAGGAGAATGTTTCCTCCACTATTCATAAAATCGAGGAGCGTTTTGGGCGTTAATGCGGGCCCGAGTCCTGTATGTGCAATCGCTGTAGTTAGTATCCGCCTCATCTAACACCCTCATGCGCAACCATAACAGCAACACAACCTCACTGACCTTTTGACTTGCTTGGAGGGAGAAGAATAATGTGGTCATAAGATCGCTCTCCATGCTTAAATAGTGAAAGACCCTCATCTTTGGGTGACTGAAATGATATAGAGTATCCCCGACCTATATATATACTGGTAAGCTGGTGCAGTTCGAATAGAACCGATTGGTTTGTCCTATTTTGTTTTTTGGCAATTATATATATCTCACCTTCTAAATCCCTCCAGAACGTCGAGAACAAGTCTTTGTCTGCGACATTGTCTAGAATAGCTAGCAGCCGGTTGCCATCGCTGCTGAGCGCATGGAGAGCAGCTCCCCAGAGCCCGACTAGAAGCAGAGAAAGAAGCCACCGCATTGTTGATATAGGGCCCGTCCGTGCGGTGAGGCGGACAAAAGGAAAATAAGGAGATTGGCGGCGGAGGGAGCTGGCATGTATGGTCTAAAATGCAAAGCTGCTCAATTCCTAGTGGGAAGTTGTCGTAACAAAAAGCAACGTGTTGGTCTCGGGAACGCCAAGACCGGCAAGCGTCTGGTCGATCCAAAAGCTTGCAACAAACACCACCACCAACCACAACCAGCACTACCAGCACAGTCATCAGCACAACCTCCTGCGCTCAATCTAACCTCTCTTACAGTCGCACTGCTACCCCGCCGCATTGCGCCTCTACAGCGTAAAACTTCTCAATAACCACCCCAATTGAACCTCCCCCCGGGCATCTTCTCGGCCATTGGCCCTCCAATCCGCAATGTCCGCACCGCAATTCTGGTCCACACCCTTCCGATACATGCGATGGGCAGCGCATGAGAAACCGGCTATCTTCTTCAGCGTCATCATCGGCTCGCTAGGCCCGGTGGCACTCGTGTCCCTCCCGCCTATCCGACGGTATTTCGGCGACGTGGACCCCGCCCCGATTCCGTTGACTTATCCAAGTACGTTAACTATGAACTATTTTCTTATCTTCTTGATTCGTTTCTGTATGGTGCTGTGTGATTTCCATTACTTCCGTTTTTGCCTTCTTCTCCCTTCTTCTCCCTTATTCCCTCTATACTATAGTTTCTTGTCTCTATCTACGGTTGGAAAACCAGCAGGTCCGGCCTGCCTTTTGCCTCAAAGCAAGTTGGCTTGAATTATACAGCCTGCTGCTATAAAACACATTGCTAACTACTCCTTCCCGTCCTCCTTCTGGTTATTTTGTTTTCTTTAGTTCCTCCCGGCCCAAGACAGATCCCGAAAGGTTATGATGACGAGTAACTGAATTATCGAAGAAAGAAGAAGGAACAAATAAGGGGACAGCAAGTTTTATTAGATGCGGGGTTGCGGGCAATGGTGGAGAAGACGGAATCTGTCACCTACTCAATTGGTTAAATTCTCTCCGGGAGCAAAATGACGTCGATATATAAAGGTACTTGAGGCGAAAAAGAAAAGCAAAAACAAAAGAAACGAAACGAAAAGAAGCCAAAACTTGACGATAAAGGGGGGGTAAGAAAAGCTGTAAAGGGAGTTTGGGAGGGGGGTGGAGTGCTAACTGAATATACTATAATAAGGCCCGAAAAAGATATGAATAGAAAGCCGTAGCTACTTCCGTCATTTGCCTTTGATGTCTTGTACAATACATAAACACATAATTTCTCATGATACAACATCTCCCTGTTTTCTCCAGCTTCGTAGACTCAATCCACATAATTTTTAGGTACATACCGCAATTTTTTTTTTCTCCAATATCAAGCTCTTTACGGTACCTGTTAAGCTTTCCCACGTGGTAATATCATCGGCTTCTATCTCATCCATAGCTTCAACGTCGAGCGCATTATCATCCTGGCTTTGGTTAACATGACGGGGAAATACACTGCTGAAAGCACTTAAGACGCATAGAGCGAGGATGTTTGAGAGCCTTCAGTGGTCCATCGAGTGCGTTTTAAGGCAGCAGAGACAGTACCATATACTCCGGATGGCAGGCAGACAAGTATCACATTGTGGCCAGAGATATTCCCTAGGGTGTATGAGTTGTAATCGCCGTCGGATTTTGAGAGCTCGGGATGCTTATTATCGAGCATCATCTCGACTGCGACTGCTTCCACGGGAAGAGCACAGACCGACGCAACGGTATAGGCATCCTGGGTCCTCGGCGAGGCAGACATGGTTTCTCATTGCTGCATTTGAGCACAGCAGTAGGACGTCGGAAAGCCGTACTCGCTTTGAGGGATAACGGAATCGCTTTGAGGGATAACGGAATTATCATATATATATTGTCGGCTACTGGGGCAAAAGAGCTCAATGACCACCAGTAAACACTAGAGGAAGAGGGGCTGAATCACACAGGAGAGCTAACCTTGGTTGACATATATATGTACATATATATATAACGATATCTCTTCATTCAACACAATTCTCTCCCTGTGAAGCCCACCAAGGGCGGCTATACGTTTGTCAATGCGGGTGTATTTTCCGCGCCTCGCCTCCTCTGTAGCATGGCAGGCCAGCTAGCCATTGCCTATGCAGGTCTAATACAGAGGTCCAGCATATGAAGCACGATAGCGAATCACGCGCACCAGATTGTAGTTCACGCGATCCCCGGATAGGCTCTCCGGATGATTTAAAGGACAAAGCGGCAACCAATGGACCAAGCAGCGGCGCGAGAATTGTCCATCCCAGGTGAGGGTAGAGTACCCAAACGATTGCAAATTCGAATGTTGGTCGATGTTGTGAAGGCGCGTTTCAATGTCCTGTTGTCATCATCTGCATCAGGTATCTCTATCACCTCCACTGTATCCCCATCATCATCTCGTACGGAGCAGCAGATGGCATGATCACGCCATTTGCAGTGGCCACATGCTTCTCCAAAGTGTCCTGGAAGGCGGCGATGCTCAGGGAATGGACGAAGACCTGCACCTGTGCAGCAAGCAAGGCAGGCCTGCACCTCCACCCGTCCCCCTTGATTGAATGAGCATCCTATTGAGGTTGAGATAACAAAGATTTAATTGGTTGACTAGATCACGTGTACTAGTGACCGTAATAACCTTGGAAATGACCTCCATATCAAATTACAATTGTTGCGCAACTATCAACAGACAAGAGCTAGGGAGATAGTCACAGACAAAAATGTTGATCAAATATATTTATGTATAACTATGCATCTTCAGGCATCTTCAGAAAGAGCTCGTTCTTACTAATTTAAAACATTAACTAGTTAACTTATGTACAAAGTCTTTAATAAGCTGAAAGATAAATACAGAGAGAGCTATCTGCTGGTTAAAAAGAATAAGCTTCATTCTCATCTTCAACTATCTTCTACAAAGAACTCTCAGTCGTCTTAAGCATATTTAAAAATATTTAAATCTCATGAATATTAATCAGCTCTTCGAAGAAAGAAAGTACATGTATAAATAAATGTTTTCAGATGAAGTTTTTAAAATCATAAGCTTTTATAAGACAAACTCATGCATCAACATCATGCTATATTTTATAAGAGTGAAATTTGCTATGACTCACTTCAGCATTCATTAGCTATAACTCTTAATATGTGTGATCAGGTGTATTTCAATACCTACATAAGTTGCAAGAGCACAAATCAACACCATAACAAATAAACACTTGAATGACTTAAAAGTGGGGAAAAAAAAGAGAGGGAAGGGAGAGAAGGGAGAGGAAGAGAGAAAATCATTATTATAACTAATAAAGATCAATCTGAGAGCTTGAATTAAAAACAGAAAATGAACGCCTTTCCGATGCAACTATCTACATCCACGAGACCGACCGTCGATCATAACGAGAAACAAATCTGTTACCACACAACACGCCTTTTATTAGAGAACGAAACAAAATTCGGTGACAGACAGGAGAAAACAGTTTTCCAAACAAGGAAACCAACAACTTAGAAATAGGAACGCTCCGGGTTCGATGCAAAATCCCAAATAGACGAGAAAAGCGATCCTGGCGGTTCCATAGATATATAAAAAGGGGGAAGTGCTTTCTTTTTAATTTTGTTTTCTTGACATAGAAGCGAACTTAAGAGGTATCATGATCGCCAAAAGTAAACTAGAGGTTCTGCATCTTATAATGATTAAGCAGGTCCAGAGTAGAATTAGCGGCATGCCGGGCCAAATTCCTAACAAAGAAAAACATGCGTAAAAAATCAAAATAAACATTCAGTTGCACCACGGGAAAACCAGCCTTACAAAATACAGAGCCACCTTTTCCCAAACGCAAAACAAATAAATAAACAATAACACCGAACTGCGGTACCACTTGTTAAGCTCACGAATTTGGTCCATGTATGCATGTATGATCCGGGGCCGATGGATGACAGAAGAGGTAGAAAAAGGGAAAAGGAAATCAGAAATTAAAATGCAATTAAATAACTGTCTTGCAGTGCATAGGCGCCGGTGACTGGTAAATTCCAAAAGCATTGATAGACACGCAAGGCAATGCGGGTTGCACTGAAGTCCATGATTTCCCGCAATTCCATGGGACTGGCATCATCTAAGGCAAACAGCGGACATTTCTATATTTTCATGCAAATTCTTTCCGGAAGTTGCAGAGCTAAGCTAACATAATGTAGCCAATGTTGGTGCCAAGAATAAGTGGAAGTAGCGAGAAAAAAGCTCTCCATCCCATCAATGAATGTAGATCTGGCGTCACAGAATCGACTATAGTTTGGTTTTTTTTGACGTGACAAGAGGTACAAAATATAATGATCTCCGGATTATTGACAAAAGGGGAGTAATCACTGGAAGTTAAAATCAACGGGTCCTTCGGTCCCGAGCTGGGGGCGGTCCTGAGGAACGGTAGGATGAATCAGGCGGGTAACGTCCATCTACTATGGGAGCCCGGTGGTCAGGGATTGTACTGGGTGGATAACCCATACTGGAGGTAACAACAGGTGGATAATCGGGCTCATTCTCATAGTTGGGTCCAGGATACCTTGGATTTGCTCTTGGATCATTATTATATGCATGGTACGGAGGAGTACTCTCATATGTATATTCTGGACTGCTCGCTGGTGGTGGCTGCGAGTTAGCTGGGTATGATCCGCTAGTAGAAGCGTATGTGGAAGGAATAGCTCCATAAGTTGTTGGCTGGGAATATGCTGGTGGATAAGGCGCGGGCTGAGCTGAGCTATACGAAGCATGAGCCGCTGGGGGATAGGTATCATATGGCTGGCTAGTAGCTGGTGGGTAGGTGGTAGGGCCAGTTCGCTGACGGCTCTCATGGGTGGTAGAAGTATCATATTGTGCTGAAACCCTGTTAGGATCTGGAGGCATCCCAGGGTCATGATTGTGACTACCTTGTGTGGAATATCCTTGATCTCGTCTCAAAGCTATCTCGGCCCTCCAGCGTGCCGAATCTGCTTTGAGGTCTTTAAGCATCTCCTATAAAGCAAACAAGAATGGTTAGCTATAGCGACATTGAAAACATCACTCCTCTCTAGCGGAGAACCATCACATGATTGTGTATGAGAGAGTGTGATTCCATACTGGTGTAAAAGGGCGATAAGCGCGAATTATATAACCAGGACGGCCCTACAAAATAATGTCAGTATATCAATAATGACCGAAGACTCTCATCCGCAATGCGGACAATTAGGTCGAGAGAGATAGAGAAGGGGAGCCGGACCTGGAATACGCCACGCTTCACAAGCGCTTGATTTCCAAGGTATCGACAGATATCAGCCTGGATAACCTCATGAGCAATGCCATCCTCTTCAATGAAATACTCGTTTTGTCGCTCCGGGGGATCATGAGGGCGCGACATGTTTGGTAGCAGTTCAAGGCAGGCAAGAGGAAAGAAAACAAATAGGCTACCACTAGGCGATGGTTGAGATGTTCTCTGGGTTTAGGATGGCTGAAAATATCAAAGAGAAGGCGGTTCCAAGGTTGAGACGAAATGTAGGTTGAAGTCGATGAGGATTAGATGATGAGAGAAGATGTTGATGTATATGAGGGGTATAGAGAAAAGAAATGGATTACAGCTTTGAAAAACTGTGTACTGGTCCGTAGGCTGGAATGGATTCCCTTTGTAGAGGCAAAATCTCCTTATCCTGGAAAGGCGAGGTCTTGGGTAGACGAGCTGATATACAAACACACACAGAGACAGAGACAGACAGACACGGGTATTATGATCCAAGTATAAATGGACTCAAAAAGCAACCCGATTGTAAACCTATATTGTTTTGTTTATCACACAACACTTCACTTTCAATGCTAAGACGCACTCTGCGAAAGCTGTTCAAGAAGTGGTGCGATGGACCGAACAGCCAGGGAGGGGAAAAGCTATCCAGGCAAACTTGGGCCACGTAGGAATTCCGGGGTATAACAAATCCAAGGAAGAGCGAGGCCAGATGAGCCTCATATGTATAAACCTCAGCGCTGTGGAGAATCTGGAAACAAGGACGCTTGATAACAGGAAGGGCACCCAACGGGATCCTGGGATGTATCACTTAGGGTGCGCGCGCTGTCGTGATCAACCAAGCAGGCAGAGAGGGGGTCCAAGAACGGATTAATTTAGCCTTAATAGAGGAGAAAGGAACAGAATAGAGCAGAAACCGATGTCGGATGGCAGGAAGATAGACAGATATATTAATATGAAAAAAATAAAATAAAATAAAAAAATATGAAAAGGCCAGGTGATGACGGCGCAGCGGTCAGGCGAGGAGGGGAAGATGGGAACTGGGATAGCCAGAAACTCTCTCACTTGTGGTGTCTGTGCCCGTTCGTTGGTTGGGATAGGAAGCAACAGAATGATAGAAGCGACAAACAGCGCGGCAGAAAGGAAGGGAGAGAGAGAGAGAAAGGAGAGAAGGAAGAAAATGGGAAGAGGAAGAGGAAGAGAAGAAAAGGAAGAAGAGGAAGAAAAGGATGAGGATGAGCGATGGCGGCAACAGCAAGCGAGGCGGAAGGAGGAGGGGAACAAATGGAGCGAATGGGAGGCGTGAAACTGTTTGTCACAGACTGTCAGGAGAAACAAACCCCAGCATGCCTCATTAAAATCATGTACACTAGTCAGTCTACCTAGGCATATTACTCCCAGACACACCTGCAGCCAAAATGTTCCCAGTAGTAGTCATCGGAAACAACCGTACCAAAGTCACCCCAACCCCGAACCCCTGGCCTGGTTTGGTGGGCGGTGGGATTATATTAATAATCAATGCGATGTAGTGTGGGTGTGTTTTAGGCGGGGCTACGAAAAGTTGAGCAGGCCGGATGGGCAACAACTGGCCGAGGGGGCAGCCACGCCCCAGCCAATCAGCGCCCGTTACGTCCCTCAACTCTCTCCACCCGCTTGCTTGGTGCCACGAACGACGTCGTCCACCTCACCTGCCTGCGTATTCTCGTTCGTTACGGCGGGTATTATACCGTATTGTTCTTCAAAATAAATAAATAAATAATAACAATAATAATGATGGAGTACTTAGGGTACACCTGTGTGCATGCATACCCTGCCCATTATTGGTTGCCCTGGCTGGTACTCGTCCCTTCGCACATCCATAGCCTGCTGCGCATGTATCTTCCCGGTTCCCCTACACTTGGCTATGTAACCATGGTGGTTGTTCGTATTATTTCCAGGCCACATTCTCCTCCCATAGATACCGTGCCACTGTTGTTTCCCGGCTTGACACAATACCAAGTTACTCACAGACACTCGTCAGTTGCTCTTCCAACTCCCAACTTCAATTGCGCATATCAACAGTGCCGGAGAGAGTAAACGCCATAGCTTTCCCGCGAGAGATTCCAGGCCTTTGGCTACACCGAATGTTGAAAGTTGGCCCGTTTTCTGGTTTCTTGTATGCTTTTCGTCGGGTACCTTTACGTCGGAGGTCCCATATGCATTGGCCAGGCGACTTGACAAACAACAGGCGGCACCGATGATTGCAGGCCAAACAAAACTGCGGGGACAACTCCTCTTTCTCAAGCGCATACGCCCTCCCGATGCATCGACTGAACATGTATCCAATATGGATGATCAGGGCTGCTCCTTTTGATTTTCCTTTCTTTGGCCTGCCCCCAGCCGTGGGTGCGGCAAGCACTCCTTGCCCACAGGGAACTATAATACATCCATGGGAAATCGGAATCCCCAAATGGAAATACCAACTTTCCCTGCCAATGTCATACACACGACGATGGAGCAAGGTTGGAAAGAGGGAAAAGGTTAGACAATTAACAATAGAAATTTCGCATGCACAGCGCGGTCCCGACAATCAGGATGGATGGTCGGGACCCAGAACCGAGTTGGAGAGAATTCAATCATCAAGACCATCTCTGAGAAGGGGCAAAAAAGAGGAGCAAAAGGACAAATCGTCTGGCGCTGTCTCCGCTGCGAAACTACCCATCACTGCCGTCATGGATTCTGATTGGCGAGCATCTTTGCTGCCGTTAGGCAGACATGCGTTGTTTTGGGCAGAAACGCCTCACGCACCCAACCTCAACACTCAACACTTGCACCCTTGGAACTCTTGGCCACCTGAACAACAGGGTGGCACGACGCCCTCTCTCAGTTTTGATCCAAAGGCAACTCGTCACTGGCAACTGGTTGAAACAAGCCTGCAGCCTGCAAGGGTAAGCAAAATGATGTGCAGGGCCTCGACTCTAAAAAAAAAAAAAAAAAAAAAAAAAAAAAAAAAAAAAAAAAGAAAGAAAGGGGATCCTTACGGCTCAGCGATGTTGATTCTCCATTTTATTGTTTCTTGCCGCTATTGCCACGCTGACAATTAAGGCCAGCCCTAGTGAGCCCTAGTGATACCCAAAAAGAACACGTGCGTACGCTGTTAAGATTTTCATGATTGTCCCTCTACGCTGTAGAATGAAGACTCTCATCCGGGTCCGGTCCAACATAACGAGGCACTTTCTTGGAAAATTAAATCCTGTCTGTCAGCATTCTTGCGGGAGTGGATGCCAGATCTGTATGGCAGCTTCAAGCGAACGGGAGGTTCGTCCTTGGCTTGCCTTCAAACGGAATACCATCCATTCTGATAATGATTGGCACAGCTCCATGGAAGGTATCTAAAGCATAGACAGACTCTAGAATCGTCTTTTCATCTTTTTTTCATTTTCTGAGTCTTCAAGTTTCTTTTAGCTTTCTCATCAACATACATCCCTTCCTATCAAGTACAATCTTCAATTCTCATACACCAGATATCTTTGCTACGGGTGAATGAAAGGCACATATCTGAACTGCTGCGTCTGGTTTATGAGGTTTACATACCCAGCCAATTGCCCATGCAGGTGTTTAAACTATTTTTCAATCATCGTGGCTTCCCGATCGAATAGGAGGCATACATGTGTATCCACTGGGGGAAATTTCTTTATTGATTATTTTGATTGCTAGGACCTGAAACTTCATGTGGAGCGATTGATGGCTTTTATGTGGAAGAAAGTAATATTCAACTGCAATTTCCCTAAACTGCGCTCAAACAGCATTTCCAGCAAACGAAAACAAAGAGGATTAGACAACAGACGAAATCAGTCAAGTCACCCCAGTCAGTCAGAAAATAAAGCGTCTCATCTCCTTCATGCTGTGCCCTTCCCGGACACGGCCTGACTGGTCCTCCACATTTTCCTTTTGAGAATGTTCCCAAACCGGACCACCTTTTCTTTTTCATGACCATTTGCCTGTGCCTTTTCTTCCACCTTTCCCGCTTTTTCCCCCTCATACTCTTGTTTCGACACAATCCGGAAATTGGTTCGTGGAAAGTGGATACGAACGTCCGCCCTGTTGTCCACCGTCTTCCGCTGCAACACTACCTCCTGAGGTGTGAGAGCCACTAATTGCCCGCTGTCCTGATAGTTAGAGCAGTTATCAGTTGGCCACAATACAACATCTTGCCCCTTTTGCAACTTCAGCGCATCATATTCATCGACGTCTGCCTCTGGCTCCACAAAATCTGCAGCGATAACGGATTCTAACATCTGTTCACCCGATAGGTTTTGCGGCTTGTTGGGCAATGCAGCTGCAGCTTCTGCTGCTGCCTTCTTGAATCGTGCCATCCAGGCGAAAACCTTGGGAAAGAGAGCTTCCGTGAATATATCGCGGTCAAGGGCGCCATCCAACTCGTCTACCCAGTCGAGTGGCCATATCGCTTCAGAGAAAGGGTTGCACAGAACTTACTGTCAGCTACCCAACGTTTTATGACAATGCATACCTGTGGGAGGGGAGGGTTCTCGTAGAAGAGGTTTAACGGCATATCTACATCAGAAAATCGAAATTCTCGGACGTACCATGAATATCAGCCAGAGAAGGCTTCTCGGTCTTACGCAACCACTCCCTCCCGTCCGCCAGTAGCGTCGTCTCAAGAAATTCAAACGCCTGTTTGATATGAATCATCCCGTCCGGCCGATTCTTCTCCAGGTCCTCCTTTCTAAAACTAAGGCCGCTGGCGTCCTCTCGATCCCGGATGAAGTTGGGATGGGCAGCCAGTATATGGGCCGGCGGGACCAGCTGGCAGGCGCGGGCGAAAACACCCCCGTCAACGGTCCAGTTCTCCAGCATGCGTTCGATTGCTCGTCCGTCTGGATCCGTTGCACCAAGCCGATCACCCTCTGGATACAGTTCCTCCAGTTTCTGCAGGATCAGTCGTGAGTCGCAGTAAATATCTTTACCAGCGCACATAACTGGGACACGACGATATTGTACACCTAGCGCGTGAAGGTCTGGTCTAGGCATGATGATCGGTTGTAACTTCGCAGCGGAAAATATGAAAGCCATCCAATACATCTCTTAGCAAAAGGACTGCTATCTCTCATTCCCCCCCCCCCCGTCTTTCTTTTCCATTTTATTTTATTTATTTTATATATATTTTTCTCTTCCAGGGGTTCCAGCTGGAGCATTTGCACCACGCAGGCTTTCCCCTCATCATCCCCCATTCTTCCATCTATTTCTTCTCTTTTGTTTGAAAGGAATTGTGCTTACACATTGATCATATTCAATACCACGAAGGGCAAGATACCTTCATGCAAACCAAAAATGCGAAACGTAGGACGCGAAAAAAAAAATCGAAATCAGCACAGCGCTCACAAAACAAGGGGATAAATGTTTGTACGCATATTTATAACTCCCTATCCGTGTAGGAGAAAATGCTACTCCAGCAGCCCAGTTTCTCATGCGGAATAGGGGAATATAAATGAAATGAAAAGGGGCGGGTTAACCCTATCGGGCGCGGACATACTTACCATGTTACCCGCCTTCCATACGGCGAAATCTCGTAGTGGAGCACCACCGGCTTTGGCATCGCCATACTTGCTTTGTCTTATTTATTTATTTATTTATATATTTTGGGGGGCGGGGGAGGAGGAGGTGTTGTTTTCGGTTTGTTTCGTGTTTTTCTAAAGCTATCTGCTCTTGTTCCTGTCAATTTCTTGTTCAGTCGAGTTTGTTGGTTGGCATGGGTAGAAAGAATTCAGAAGTTCTGCCCGCAAATATTGGACACCCCAGCCCGCCTTGTTCTACTTCCATGGCTATTTAATAGCCAGCTGGGTATGCTCTTCTTCTGCCCTTTCTGACTTGGGGGGATATCTATCTCTGCTTACCCTATTTCGACCCGGATGGAATAATTCTCCCGTTCCTTAACGACCCGAGGACTTGGTCAAGTTTTCGTGATTCGACCCAGCGAGTTGGGACTGCTCGATGGAAGGTGGAGTGGGGGTTTGTGCTGCCTTCTCAGCTAGGATATCTGCAAGGTCAGCAAAAGCACATCCTTGCGTAAAATACGCCGGGGATAAAAGAGCGCAGCACAAAATGTAACGCTAAAGCAGCTATTTCGACACCACACTCTCCGGGGATCTTAGGAGGACCATCCAATATCACAGGATCAAGAAGAACTCTTTGCATCCTCTCTTGTCATGTATGGCAGAGGGAAATCAGGAGTACTAACATATATACTATATTCAACAGACACTCTCCCCGTTCAGCTTTTGCTTCTATCCTTTTTCCTCTCCCCTCGTTCTCGAAGAATATCGACGGTTTCTAGAAGAGTCAGGGTCTGATGACCTTCCGCTAAGCACACACAGGGGACAAAATGGCTAATTAAAAAGGAAAAAGAAGCCACAATTTCGCGAGACAAACAAAGTGGTTAGAATTGAGAATTGAAATCCGCGAATATCATGGCGACACAAAAATAATCCAGAAAAGTGTGCACCCCCGAAAGCTCCAGGGTCTGTGATTTCTCAATACTTTATATATAGGCCGCAGGGAGGGCCACGTTGGTCGACCCGCTGACCGGTCCGTCCCAGTCAGCCCGGAGCCCTGGGCGGGGGAATTTTTAAACCTTCTTGGCTGCTCTAAAGCAATTAGTTACTTGTTATCTTTTAGCTGCGCATCTGCGCACCAGAGCACACAGTACAGTTTAGTTACATAGTAGTTGCGTATGAACTAACCAACAAAGACCAGAACAGATGATTTAGAATTCACTTTCAGGTTTTGCTGCTCGCCCCGATTGCATTTTTATTTCCAGGTTGTGATGTGAGAGATTTTGCTTGGGTTTTGGCCTATTCTTCTCAAGGTTCGGTTCTCAATCAACTACTCTGTACCCAGGTACATGTGCAACACCTCAATGAGTTATTGACAGGAACCAGTCATCGTCATTACTTTCTTTATCAAGTGCGGGGGCGAGAAGGGCAGATCCGTTGGACAGCTATCACTTACGGAGGTTTGATCAGCCTGCATGTGCATGCATACATCTCTAAAAATCCCCGTCCGAGCTGCGGAGACGGGCGGGGCGAAGGTGGACGTAAATTGCAACTGTAATTGTGGATTAACTAAATTACTGCCAGCGTACAGTTTAGTATTCCTTTGTTTTCCTTTCAACTTATTTCGGGCTTATGGCGCTGTCTCTTGTTCGCTGTCATATGGCTCCGGGTCATATGTAGTGTAGGTAACTATAGCGAATAACTCTGTACGCTGCGTAGTATGTACTGTACATGTAGTTATGTTTCCCCCCTATCCTTGGGCCTACAAAATCGATTGCAGCTGGGCTTGAGCTCCCACGCAGCTTATGCCTTGTTCCCTGCCCTTGTGTCCCAAAGTGTCGGGAAGAGAGAAAGGAGCTTGAAGAATATCATGTGAGGGCGGCCGGGTTTTTGTTTGCGGTTGGGCATTCGTGATACAGTTAACTAACTGATCAGGCCGAAATGCAGGGCCTATTTTGGTTCTCTCTCCGCTGTATAGTGGATGGACGAATCATAATTAAAGGGACGAAGGCATGATTTGTTCCTGCTGACCGAGCGAATCTGCTTGTCATGATAACTACGCCAAATCAAAAATGGTTCTCGTAAAGTTCATCAAGAAAGCCCATATCGAGGGTCATATCATGGTCTGCGTAGTAACTGATTTAGTAGCGCGTGCTGAGCTAACTACGCCTATCACGTCCCCAAGCGCTGCCCATTCCTCGACGATCTCCAACCACCAACCACCATGACCAGTCGTTACAGCCAGAACCAACGCACTTCCAGCAACACCAGCAACAAGAAACTGCGACAAACCCCATCATCGTCATCGTCAATAATGTCCTCGAGCATCCCCTCACCCTCCACCCGCCCATCCAACCAGCTCCAACAACGACAATGTCCCTCCCTCCACCCACAACCTCCCACTTCACCCAGCGCCACCTAACCCTTCTCCGCGCCAGCTCCCCCCGCACCCCCCTCCGCATAATCGCCCACATAGACCTCGACGCCTTCTACGCACAATGCGAGATGGTCCGCCTCAACACGCCCCGCACCCAGCCCCTGGCCGTCCAGCAATGGGAATCCCTCATCGCCGTCAACTACGCCGCCCGCGCCTTCAACATCACCCGCATGCTGACGGCCGCGGAGGCGCGCAAGCGCTGTCCGCAGCTCATCACGCAGCATGTCGCCACGTTCCGTGAGGGGGAGGGCGCGGACTGGAAGTACAGAGATGATGCGGCGGAGTGTGTGGCGACAGATAAGGTTTCGTTGGAACCGTATCGGGCGGAGAGTAGGCGGATTCTGGAGGGCATCAGGGCGGCTCTGGCTGCGTGGGGGGAAGGGGTGATGCGGGATGTAGGTGGTGGCGGGGAATGGAGGGGAGGTGCAGGGACAAAGAATGAGCTGCAACTGCAACTGCAGCAGCTCGTTAGGGTTGAGAAAGCGGGGATTGATGAGGTGTTTGTGGATTTATCCGCGCTGGTGTATGAGACGCTGCTGGACAGGCATCCTATGCTGCGGGAGGAGGAGGTGGGCAGGGATATGAATGAGAAATTACCTAGGCCGCCCACTACGGTGCTGGAATGGGGTAAGGAGGATATGTTGGTTGATTTGGATGCTGGACAGGCGGAGGAGGATGACCCCGATTGGGATGATGTGTGCATGCTTATTGGCGCGGATATCGTCCGCTCCGTGCGCGCCACTATCTGGGAGAGGCTGAAATACACCTGCTCAGCAGGCATTGCACGGAATAAGATGATGGCGAAGCTTGGCAGTGCGTGCAATAAACCAAACAAGCAGACTATCGTGCGCAATCGCGCGGTTCAGCAGTTCCTGGGCGGGTTCAAGTTTACACAAATTCGGATGTTGGGCGGGAAGCTGGGGAAGCAGGTTGCGGCCATCTTTGGGACGGATGAGGTCGGTGGGCTGTTGCATATCCCCGTTGAACAATTAAGACTGAAACTGGGCGATGATACGGGGACATGGCTCTATGAGCTTCTTAGGGGATATGAGTACAGCGAGGTTAGTGTACGGACGCAGATTAAGTCCATGCTCTCCACCAAATCCTTTCGGCCCGGTATCCAGTCCTCGACGCAGGCAGAGAAGTGGCTGCGGATCTTTGTCGCGGATATCTATGGCAGGTTGCTGGAGGAGGGGGTTTTGGAGAATAAACGGCGACCCAGGGTTATCACTATACACCATCGGACTGCTGGGCAGACGAGGTCTCGTCAGATCCCCATCCCGACGGGTAGACCGATAACAGACACTTTTCTGTTCGACCTGGCCAAAACCCTACTGGCACAGGTTGTTAATGAAGGGAATATCTGGCCTTGCGCAAACTTGTCCTTGAATGTAAGCGGGTTTGAAGATGGTGTTACGGGGAACCAGAGGCTAGACTCATTCTTCCTTCGTGGCACTAGGGACGTGAAGGTTGCATCAGCTGCCTCACAGCGACAGCAGCAGCGAAATTCTGATACCCAGCAAGGATACTTACCTGGCTCAGAGCTACAGAAGAGGAGAAAGGTGTCCGCCAACGATAATGACGAAGACGGCCATGTAGTTGGCGAAGAAGGCGAAGCATCTCTCTTCCTACAAGACGACGACAATAATAACCATTACCTCCTAGGTCCTCCCGCAAACACTTCCCCAGCGCTCACAGACGATGATGAAAATGCCCTCACTGCACAACAGGGCGACTGGGCCTCAGTCATGTGGATACAGGAGCCATCATTCACATGCCCCCGCTGTGCCAAAACTATAGCGGAATATGAAAGAAGCGAGCACGACGACTGGCATTTCGCGAAGGATTTATATGCGCAGGAAAGAAGGGAGCAACGAGCTTCTATTGTCTCTCCTCCTCGTCCTCGCCAACAGGGTGATGGTTCACGCGGGAGAGGCAGAAAAATAGATAAGCGACAGCGTCGACTGGCGTTTTGAAAGTGGTGATCACATTCCTCTTTTATAGTCTAAGGTTTGTTTTATCTGTTATATTTTGGATTAGGCGGCGTTGTTTCTTTTCCACCTCTCTCTCTCTCTTTTCCCTTTTATTCCTGGGAGGGCGTTGACGGATATGTCATGGGGTGATGGATATCGGCCTAGGAGGTTCTACGTCTCAAATGCGATATTTTGCGGCTAATAACAGGCGTTATTGAAAAAATATTCGGATAAAATGGCCTTGTCCGATCTATAAAACTGCTTCGCATATGTATGTATTTGGAACCATGGATCGCAACAATTTAGCCTTTCGGATACTACCAAACTTCTTTGTATATATCTTATCGACTATATAAAGTTAAACTAGAACCGGGCTACCATTATCTCCATGTTTCTATTCGGTTTGATCGCGTTTCTTCTAAATTCCTTGACTTTTCTCAGCTTCATCATCGCACGAAGCGATGACATCACTTTCCTTCCCTAAGGCCCACGCAAGATTTGGGGTTCGGACAGCCCTAATTAACTAACGAAGCGAACGTTAACCGTCATTCCATCTCGCTCGCTCTTGGTTTCCTTCCCGCCTTTTTATCTCCATGCCCTATATATGTATCTATTTGCTTAATCTCCCTGTTCTCCTGGGCCTTTTTCATCTGGATGGGCGCTTGTTACTGCTTCGGATTGCTCCTTTAAAGCAGTTGAAAAGAACCAATCATCGGCTTCTCAAATTTCATAACTTTCTCAATCCATAGGTGTTTTCGTATTATTTTATAAATTTAGGCGTTACCTGGTTTACATAACCACGGTCAAACGGTTTTTCGCACTTCATTTTTTTCCCTGTTTTTTGGCCTCTGCTTTTTGTGACAGTCTCAGCAGAGCCTGTTGACGTCATAAATTAGTACCAAGAACAACCAAAACCACCCCCATATCATCTCTCTAGTTCCAGTCATGTCCCGCCGTGGCGGAGGCCGGGGCGTTTATGAAAGAGACACCTACGAACTGGACCGTCACGACCACCGCGGAAACTATGATCATGTCTTTGAAGAGGACGTCGAGGCCCGTTTCCGTCGACGTCCTCATGCCCCTGATGCACCCCGGGTTCGAGAGATAGAGAGGGTTCGTGCGCGGGGCCACTCGCCGCCATCAGAGTTCATTCGAGAATCATACAGGCGCAGCTCCAGTGCGGGCCCAGTGGTGAGAAGGCCGCGGGTAAGAGATGATGATTATGAGTTTATTGAGCATGAGCATGAACATGGCCATTGGCATGGGCATGAGCATAGGAGAGGCGATGCTGGACCCGTCCATCGGCGGTCGAGGGTAGTGGAGAGAAGGTTCTCTCCCCCACCATCGCATTCTAGGGGCGTCGAGCGTGATGAGCTTGTGCTGCGGAGGGAGAGGTCTAGGCCACCACCACCTCGTGAGTCGGGGTTTGAAAGAGATGAGTTTGTTTTGAGAAGAGAGAAGGACCGTGGGCCTGAGAGACGTCCGATGAGAGAGTATGATCGGGAATGGGAGTGGGAGAGAGAGAGAGACAGAGAAAAGGAGCGGGAAAGGGACATTGAAAGAGAACGAGGGCGAGAGAGGGTTGAGCGCGATCATCGGAGGAGCTCTTACGTGCGGGAAAGATCAAATACAAGGGGAGATATAGAAGAGATAATTGTCCGTAGAGACGAACGGGAAGGGGATGCTGGTCGCGGTAAGGGTGACATGAAGAGAGAGGAAGTGATAATAAGGAGGAGAAGCGAAAGTTCGTCTTCGTCGGAGGCATCTTCACACCCTCCGATTGAACCACCTCCCATCCGCGCCCCTCCTATTCACCAGGAAGTGATTACGCATCATCGGCATATTGATCATGGTAGGTGTCCTTCCATTTTGTTTTAACTGGAGCTGGAAAAATTGTCTACGAAATATCAGGGCCGGAAGCTAACGGGGCATAGGATATGAGGTTGTCCACCCACACCCACCTCCGTCGGAGACAAGCTCACGATACGTCGATGATGAAATTGAAATTCGGAGAAGGTATGTACAGTAAAAACTTCTCAAATGGCACAATACTCAAGTACACTAATTCCTATCAAGACGGGAACACAACGGCCGTAGTTTTGAAGATGAAATTATAATCGATCGTGAATCCAGCCGTCACCGAGGACGAGAAAGATTTGCCCCTGCACTTTCCCCTCCCCGAAGGCGGGCGAGTCCTCAGTATGGCGACAGGAATGAATCCGAACTGCTCATCTCACATCGAACGTCTAGGGGCCCTGCTCACGATAGCGAACGACATCGGGATGTTGTCATAATGCGTGATCACGATGGAAGTACCCGAGGTTATCGGGAAGCGGCCAATATCCGCGCAGAGGCGGATTATTACAATCGCCTTGCTCATAAGGGCGGGCATATTGGGGAAGCATACAATGGCGCAACGAAGGACTGGTCCATCGTAGATGTTCCGCCCGGAACTAAGCGCGTGGAGCTAGAAGGCGTTGGCGGAGCCAACCAGGAAATTACATGGCAGCGTTATAATGGTGTTCGACGGGCGAAGTTCAATATTGACTGGGAAGAATATGCCTCTGACAGGGAACGTACTCGGGACCAGGGCCGGATCGGGAAGCGTTATGTGGGAGTTAAGGATAAGCGGGACCGGCTCTGGACTGAAATTACCAAGGATCTCGTTGTTAAGGAGGCAATCGAGAGGGCTGGGTACGATTATGAGGAAACACAGTATTTCTACTATGTTTTCGCTTATTTGAAATATGTATGTTCCACCCACACACCCTTTATTTTTATATCTTCTACTTCTTCGATCTTTCCTTTCAGCTGGAAACCCACCCCTAACGTTTAGTAACACAGGACGACGTTGCCCACCTCGTCGCCCTCTCAGAAGACTACCGTCAGGCACGTCGTGAACGGATCCGAGAGATCCAACGGGAGCGCACCCGAATGATTACACCGCCTCCTCTACCTGCTCCTGCCCCACCACCACCGGCAGAGCCATTACTGCTTGAGAGGCCAGATTACGATGAAGAAAGAATTATTGAGCATGAGGTATTCGTTGATGCAGACAAGGTTCCTCTCCCGCTGAGGGCTCGGAGATGGTGAGCGGGATTGAAAAGCCTCTGCTTTTCATATAACTTTGTGTTTGAGCTTGGTTATTCGATGTCTTATTTTATTCGGAGTATCTAACCTGTTTTGATTTTTCTTTTATTAGCTGACATGGTATTTTCCCGTCATTTAGAAGATTACCATGATTGATTCTTTCAGGAGGTGAGCATTTATCCTTTGTTCTCTGTTGTTACCCTTGTCCAGCCTTGCTGCATCTGGAGCAAATGGATGCTGGTGCTTCAACTTTCATATTTCGCGATGTGGCCTTGATGATACTGCTATATGACCTTCTTATGCCTTTGCGTGGTTTTCCTTTCTTTCCTTTTCACTTTTCCGACGACATGATGATTAATGATGTTTGGAGTGTGGAAAGGCGGAATTGCTGGCTCCTGTTTGAATATCATTGTCTGGAAACAGAAAGGACAAAACGCATGCATCTATTATAAATTTTGGACATGATATTAGGAAAACATAATGACATGGTTAGTTCATTCATCCCACGTATTTCGCTCCGATACTTCACAGAATCGTAGCCAGAATAAACAAGCGCGATAAACGAAGTGTAAAGTTAAGCGAGGCTAGCGCTTTTTCTCCACACCAGCCCAAAACAGCTGGAGTTCCTCCACGCTTCAATCCGAGAGGAGTATTGACCTGCTTCGTATACGTACGTCTATGAAAACGTTGCATGTTGTTGGTATATGCCGTGGAGCAGTGAGCATTGAGAAGCGCATTCCAATTTCTCTGCTTCCCAGTTAGATTTCCACTCAAGGAGTTCCGGTGTGGAATATCATCCACCATTAATCCCGGTCACTGCTGAATCCAATTTCAAAAGCCAAAATTCATGGCTACCTTTCGGATTATCTCTCAGGTCTCAATATCTTACCGTGGCCAAGTTACTTGATTGGAGGGGGAAATGCAAGCTCACTTGCAGGGTAACTTAGCTTCTCTGTGCTCGCCCATTTTAGCCCCTTAACTCGGTTGCCGATGGCTTGGTTGGCAAGGAAGTCGGAGATAAGCCCTAATGTTATCTTTCAAAGGACTTTGTCTTTTCCAACTTAAAAGCCCCAACATGCCTCCGTTGAATTTCTTTCTCTGAGATTACGCTCTTCCCCCTCAAAATTAACTTTTCTCTTCCTTTGCCTATGGCATACCAGGCAAATACCGCGACTTTGACAGTGGAGCTCAATCGTCTTGCATCGACTTCAAAGACTCCCATTGTCAACATCATCTGAACCCCATCAGGCTGGCAGCGAACGGGGAAGAACTTGCCGAAACACCACAGCGAGCGCCTGGAATCCTATCTTCTTTCCACAATGGATCAGAGCCAACACAGCAACAGCCTCCTCAACCACACTCAATATGTCCAAAGCTAAAGCAGTAACGGTCATCATCACTTTAGCTGGCGTAAGCTTTCTCAACACCATGGGCTCCGGCATTATCATAGCCTCACTGCCCCGAATCGCCAAAGATGTCGGCATACCCGAAGCGCCGATCCTCTGGCCTGCTGCTGTTTATGCGCCCGCCGCTGGTTGTTTTCTCCTTGTCTTTGGAGCCGTTGCAGATGTTGTTGGAGCCAAGTTGATGTGGATTGTTGGGAGTTTTCTATTTGTTATTTTCACTATCGCTATTGGGGTAGCGAAGACCGGAATCCAAATCATTATATTCCGCACTCTTGCCGGTGCTGCGATTTCCATGTCTGCCCACGGCAGTCAGCCTCATTACTAACACTTTACCAACAGGCACTTGGCGCAATGTTGCCTTTGCAATGAACGGGATGGGTCAACCGTCTGGTCCTCGGAGGGATATTCACTGATACCATTGGCAAGCGATGGGCCTATTATATAATGGCAATTATCAACCTTTGCCTTTCCCTGGTAGCTATCAAGTCACTGCCGTCAGTTGTCAGCCAGCCAGGAGCGTTGAAGCCCTGGACTCGCGGCCTCATCAAGGATATTGATTGGTTGGGCGCAATAATTATCAGTGTTGCTCTCGGGATTCTGCTTTATGTTCTCTCCATGACATCGTCTTCGTACCGTAGGGTCAGCGATCCACAAAACATTGCTCTGCTCATTGTATCGTGTATTCTACTCGCCGAATTTCCCTGCTGGATGCATTATCAAGTTAGGAAAGGGAAGCCTGTGCTTATCCCGAACAGATATGGAAGAGGGCTGCTTTCACGTCGATCTGTGTATCTGTCTTCTTCTAGGTTTCTCTGAACGAGATTGAATATTTCATTACGCTATAGTAAGACTCCCTGTATTCCTTTCCACAGCGCTCGCTTTGTCGCCTTTGCGAGGCTGGACTACCATGTGTAAAATAATCCGAGGACCATGAATTAAGTAACTAACACGCCTTTAGCTTCCAACGAGTCGAAGGTCTTTCCGCCCCTCAAAGTTCAATCCGCTTCCTTGCTAGCGTCGTAATGGGGGCCGTGGTCAACCTTGCCACGGCCTTCCTTATCTCTCGCGTTAAAGTGCGCACTCTCGGTGTGGTTTCTGCTCTAATTGCTATGATTGCTCAGATTCCTATGGCTACGGTTGAGGTTGGAAGAAACTACTGGCTCCGGCCGTTCTCTACTATCGCCCGTGAATCCCGATGGTGAGCTTTCCAGTGCTGTACTATGTATATTTGGTTTCCGCTGCACAATCACTAACCAATCCTTGCTTCTCCCCGAAAATCTCAGTCCTCTTCACCGTTTCAAACCTAGTAATTTCAGATGCTTTCCCAGCCGATATTCAATCCCTTGCTGGTGGTGTGTTCAACGAGGTTTCCCAATTCGGCAACTCCGTTGGTCTTGCTGTCACTGCTTCAATCGCTGCCTCTGTAACTGAGCACTCCGGTCTGACAGAGCATCGTGCAGCTCTTATGGAGGGATACCGGGGCCTGCTTTTGGACAATTTTTGCGGCTACGGCTATCGTCGTTATCATTTCATTCTTCGGGCTGAAGAAAGGTGGCAGAGTGGGAAAAAGGATGACTGATTCAAGCCAATCATGCGCTATTCTTTCTGTTATACTTCCACCTCTTTTTTTATTGTTTTGGGGCGAACACCCTTGACAAAATGGTCTCTGAAACGATAGACATGTTGTTTCACTATTTTTTGCATACCCAGTTAAAGTCGCGAGGTTCATCCTCTTCATTCCCATTACTCTAGATAATTTTCCGATGCTGGCTATGTCAGGGCTGAGGTTGAGCATGGGCGAACCTCATAAGGGCAAGGATGAAGATGCTATTTCAGTTGGCAGAAAATCAGCCCAGACCTCGAGATTCAAGAGAAGTCATGGGTTATGCCTTGGAATGCCATTGGCCTGGAAGTAGGTACCAACCCGTTGCCATATCGTATCAGCCAAGGGGTGTGGTCTAGATTGATCGCTCTGTAGAATTGATTATCTCTCAACATTGCCTGGAAATGCCGTTGGGACAATTTTTGATTCCCCCTTCTCCCATGCACCGTTTATACATCTCGGTCTATTTTCTAAGACTTTCAGCTATCTCAGATGTCATTTTATTACCTATCTTAATAGAAGCTACCCTCTCATATTTTGAGAATTTGAAGTTAAAGCTTTAATTGAGAAGCCAAGTCACTCGCTATCCCAACGTTAACCAAAGATCAGATTCTCAGAGCCCACACTTCACTGGCTGAAAATTCCGAACGCACTGAATGCTAACGATTTTGGGAGAGCGCGGGAATATTTATATGGAAGCCTCACCCCGTTCTTCCACTCAAGAATGCAAGATTTTCCCTTCATCATTAAGGCGGCTCCGCTCAAGTAACATATAAGGCCCGGCGAAGACTCGCCTGGAATTATTGCTTCTCTTCTCCATCCTACTTTGCAGTGTTAAATTCCTCGTCTCCTAGTTACAGACTCTGAAAAACTAGTGCATCCTAATATCGGGAAAGAGAAGGGAAGAAGTGAGGAGTCCGAAATGTTAGTTAGAGCCGGTTGAGGCGGAAATAGACATTGCTATCAACAGTCCCAGACATCTGCCAACGGAAAGTAGCATGGCCACGATTTTGGACCAGAGACCACAAGTTTTGGACCAGAAGCTACAGATTTTCAAGCCAGAGGACATGAAATTTGCGGTCTCATCATGACTTGATCAAATCCAACCAAAAGCAAAACATGGTATGTATAGGGACTATTCTGTTTCTCAGTTCTGCATTTCTTGCTCTTCAAAGGTATATTTCTCTGACTCAGAGAGAGTCCTATTTCTGTGCTTGATTGAAAATTAGGCGCAGTTCAACCAATAGGATCTTGCCCCACAAAATCGGACCGCAAGCCGAAAATAGACCTCCTCAGGAACCAGGCCCACATTTTCACAACTTGTCATGGCCTAAGAATAAAGTGCAAAGATTTAGAAAGTTAGAAGGCCAAAAATCCAGATTGAACCTGCAATTTAGAGTAAGTGAAGACATGGAAAGGATTGCTGCAGGGATATGGTAGCTCTGCACCCCTGCAGCATCCTTCGCTGGGATTCCACAACTTGCTCTACTTGAACACCTGATGCAGGACTGTGCAACCCCGAGCAGACAGATTTTCCTTCACTCTGCCATTTTGTGCCTCTTCCTGACTTCTCAGCCAAGTGTCGCCCTTCAGCTCTCATCTTTCCATGCACAGCATGGGTGTTTTTCTGATCACTTTTGAGGTGAGTCAACGAGCCTTACAATGTTCTTGCCACTCACGTAACGTATTTCCCCACCCAACGAACATCCCCAACCCAACGAACACCCAAAATTCGCTTAACGAACCTTCAACCCTTCAGCTTGAATCTATACGGCTTGCAATTGAGGATTTGAAGACTCAAGAGACCCTTAATTTCAAAT
>JAFEJD010004726.1:0-12915 GCA_018296065.1 Blastomyces percursus
AAGTTGAAGGCCCATTCTGAACACCTCATGAAGCGCGTCTCGAGAGCTTGTTTGCACTGTCGCCAGCGCAAATCTAGATGCGACTTGTAAGTTGGGATGGGAGTCCCCTCTGGCGTTCGTGCAGAATGGGGAATCACCCGTTTCTTCGCCATTCGCACAAGACACTCCCCCCCTCCTCCCCCTTCTCCTCCTGCCCCGGGAGATCAAGCAGATATATTTGGCCCCGGGGAGAGATTGTTCCTTGAGAGCCGGACCCCACCACTGACTGATTGATCTCTGGCATATAGGGATAGTAGTGGAAGCCCTGGAACTCCGCCTTGTCAGCGGTGTCTGCAGGACCATCGTGAATGCGTTCTGGGTAGCTCCAACAGAGGAGGGCGGCGTATCCGCAAGCCAAAAACTTCCAATATTGAGATGAATTCCAGTTCCTCCCCAACCAAAGTGCTGCAACTGGCTCCGACCAGCGTCTCTGGTCCTCCAGAACCTCATTCGTTCCCGCAGCCTTATCCGCCAGATCACTATAGACGATCCGATCCACCCACCACTTCCACCATCAATATCGACAACGACGATGATTCCGCCTCAACTACGGACAGCGCAATCGGATCCGTTCCGCGGAACCCATCTGACGCATGGCAGTGTCTGACGAATGTTGCCAAACGAGGCGCAGAAAGCGCAAACCTCGAAAAAAACGGGGATCATTATTCAGAGTCGAAAAGACGTGTTAGATTGACTGGTGTCGAAGATGAGGAGCCTGAGCCGGGAATCAACGCATACCGCCTTATCAAGAACAGGTCCCTCACCCGTGAAACCGTTTCCCAGCTTGTGACGCGTTACGCGGAAAATTTCCATCCTTATCTTCCCCTTGTTCCACGAAAATACTTTGATCCAGCTGCTCTAGAATCATTTGCGTCACAGGAAAAACATCTGCTCACCGCAGTTCTTACCATCGCCTCAAAAGACCTTGTTGAGACCCCCCAGGTTCATGAGATTTGCTCCAAGTATATGCATGAACTGATATCTGGCATTGCTGCTGGAACAGATTGTGATGTCGAGGCGGTTGAAGCACTGCTGATTCTCGCTGAATGGGAACCACAAGGCCTGCGGCCCAAAATTGAGGCCGTGGGACGAGGAGAAGAAGATAGGGCAGCGTGGATGCACGTAGGGCTGGCTCTACGCTCAGGATATTTCCTTGGGCTTGATCGGACATCTTTTAGAAGTGATCCCGCCAACGACGCACAAATCGACGGACGGAAGCGGCTGGCATGGACCAGCTGCTATATTTCAGATCGACTAATATCCGTTCGTATTGGACGAGCATTTTGGTCTCGAGGTCCCGGCCCAATGACGGGGCTTGTTAGCAAAGACTTTCCGTCTCTACAGCCTCTCACTTCAGATGATGAAGACTACGCGAAGATTTTCCAAGCGCTTTTGGACCTCACACAACTGTACGGAAACGTTCACGATGTTCTCTACTCAGGGATGCGCACGAGCAGTCAAATGATGTTAATGGGAGATTACGTGAAATACGTCGACGACTTTCGAAGTGCACTTGACCGCTGGAATCGAAATTGGGGTACATTGACCTGTATGACCGCCATCCACGCCTCCCCGCGTGTCCCTTGCTTTCTGAGCACAGAAATCAGCTACTGATACAGAAATCCACAGGCTCTCAACACATTAAAGTGACACTACAGATGTCTTACGAATATCTGAGGCTATACACAAACGCTTTTGCATTCCAAGCGGCAATTTCCCAAGCACTCACCTCCAAACCCAAGGGAGATGCTCCAAGCCACAGGGAGCACCTACGGGCAGCATTTAGTAACGTTGCGTCTATGCAAGATGCCCGTTTTATATATGCATCAGTTGATGCCGCGAAATCATACCTCACAATTTTGAATAACTATGTTGATCCCGAGAAACATTTACATTTCATGCCTCTTAGATACTATCTGTAGGTTTAGCCTCCCTCCTCAACTGGCTCTTTGGGTACTATCCGCTAACACTATCTTGAATAACAGATATAGCATCTATGCCGCAGTATTCCTATACAAGGTAATAATAATGGCTTTCCCCTTGCTTTCTTAGGTCCGGCTCGTTAACGTGCCTGCCATTAGGCCCGCTCATTTGGAGTAATGAATGCGCCTGAGGAGCAGGCTGTGCGACATTTGATAAACCTTACGACAGACAGACTCCATAGAGCGAGTGCTGGGCCCGACGACATCGGCTCCCGCTATGCCCGACTCCTCGAGCTTCTCTGGAAACCCAAGTCATCATCCTCATCGTCGTCTAACACTCACGAGACGCTGCGCAAGGACGAAAATATCCCGACAGGAACAGTCCCAAATAGACTTCCAGAGCAGACATATATGCAATATTCACCAATGAACGATTTCTCCTGGCTGGATCTAGAGGCTGTCGGTGACTATGTCTCTGGATATCCAATCGGGAACCCCAACCTTCTCGGCATGAATTCATTTCCACATCATCATCCATACCCGGTAACCTCAGAGGCGATTTGGCCTGTTCAAAACTGGCCGGTTGATCTTAATGGTAACTTATTATTTTGAGCTTTGACTATTTTTATTTTTATTTTTTTTCGTTTTGTCACCTGGAGGCATTTTGCCCGAGACTGCTTACTCTGAATAAAATTGAGTTGGTTACATAAAGCGCCTGACAGCATCCCGCCGCCTGAGTTTCCTGTTTGGGATCATTGCGGGGTCGGCAATCTGGCGAAACTTCGTATCGATGCTTCTAAGCTTGTTGAAGCCCAACCATGATGATACGCACTGCGATTTGTTTGCCATGCGTACTCCTCCAACCAAACATTTGCAAACACCATATAAGCGGGTAGATACTCCCATCTATACTTGGCCCAATCAACACTCAAAATAATGGTCTCCCTAAATGAAGTCGAAGGCCGTCTGGCACTCATCACAGGAGCTTCTTCGGGGTTAGTAGATTCCTAGCTAAGCTCCAAATCGCTTCCAGTGATAACGCGACGTCCACAAAAACTATTATATCGACGAGAGAGCATTCTTTCGGCTTCAGCATAGGCGCAGCATGCGGTCGTAGACTTGCCACAAGGAGCGTACATCTCGCCCTCACCTACTCCAAAACCTCCGCGGCAGGCTCGCTGTGTACCACTCCATCAAAGAGCAAGGGCTTCAATCAGCAGGATCACCCCTACGCATTTCCGTACACCAAGTTGACGTTGCTGTCCCCGACCAGATCAACCACATGTTTCAGGAGATTGAGCAAGAGCATAACCAACTCCCGGACATCCTGGTGTCGAACGCCGGATACGGCAAGCTCATTCCGCACATATGGGATATTTAGTTGGAAGAGTTTGATTACACGATTAATGTTAATTTGCGGGCGTCGTTTATTTTGGTGAAGGGTGTGGTGGAGCGGATGAAGGAGCAGCGATGGGGGCGAATTGTGTTTATGTCTTCCATAGCAGGGTATGGAGGGGGATAATGGGTGTCGTATGTTTTGCCCCAGTTGTACCAATTCCGACTGTCTTTTTCTTTTTTGTTTGTAATTTTCTAAAAGAAGTTTGCTCCTTTCCCTCTAACCGACGTATAATAGACTACGCAGCCTCCAAGGGCGGCATGACAGGCATGATGAAGAAACTCTCCACACGCCTTGCCGAATATAATATTAGCGCCAACGACGTTGCACCCGCCATGATTGGTGAAACGGGCATGATACCCAACGCCCAGGCTACTCCGGACGTTGCAGCGGGCGTCCCACTGGGCCGATTGGGACCGCCAGAGGAGGTTGTGAATGTGGTGGAGATGTGTGTGGTGACGGGTTATTTGACGGGGCAAAGCGTGCTGTTGGCTGGGGGGTTGAAGTGATGGTTTTGAAGGAGCTTCTGGAGAATATATTTCTCTTAGTCTTATTTTTCACGTTTTATCATGGACCGACCATCTTATAAAGAGTGAGCGAATGGATTCGATAATAGGGTATATATATGTTCATTTCTGGGAGAGTGTTAGTATTTGATGCTTTATTTTCGTCTTATTTTCGTTGCCCATGCAGAGACGACCGCATGGACAGGAACATTAAAAGAAACCTTTCACCATGGGCACAGTACTATATATTCAATTCCCGTGTCCATATACTCCGCAGTTCAGACAACATTGCAAATCGGAAAACTTTAAAAGGCCTTCCCGTCCTAATACAAGTAAACCGAATCCAGAAATTCATAGCCCACAAGGAATGCCTTCACCCCATGCAGAGAACCTTCTGTCGCAGCTAGTTACTTCCAACAGTCCCCTTGCTCCTTCTTCTCCTCCTGCCCAGAAAGCACTATAACCTTAACAACCGGCCTCCCCTCCTCATCCATCCCCTTCGCCGCTAACTCAAATGCCCTAATCCCATCTTCCAACCGCACAAAATGCGTTGCTACCTTCTCCGCTACCCCCTGAAATTTCTCATTGCCCATTAAAGCCACCGCCTCCGGATACGCCCGTTCAGCATACCGAAACACACCAATGAGATCAACCTCTCGCAGCGCCGCTGCGGACAAGGGTATGCTAGGTTGCTGCTCCCCGCCCATTCCAATCTGCACAACCGCCCCGCCAGGCCCCGTGGCATAGATGCCCATGCGGATGCAGCTCGCGGCGCCCGTGCAGTCATATGTACGGCTGAAGCCACTGGTGAGAGAGAAGGTGGATAGGATCTGCTGGGCGATCTCATCTTCCGGCTGTGGTGGGGAAGGGATGTTAATCGAGGATGGATTTGGGAGTAGATATGAGCGTATCTTCACGGTGCGGGAGGGCAGGGCCGCAGCGATATTCAGTCTTGCTTCGTCGATGTCCGCGACGACGAGGGTGGTGAAATGCTGCGTTGCGGCTAGGGCGGCAGTGAGAAGGAGGCCGATGGCGCCTGCACCGAAGACTAGTGCGGCTGTCTCCTCTGGGACCTCAGTTGCGTATAGCGCCCGGCTCACTGAGTCCGGATCCGGGGGTTTTGAACGGTAGATCGCGTGCATGCATACCGCCAACGGCTCAATCAACGCGCCCTGCACGTAGCTGATGTGCGCAGGTAGCTTATGACATTTTCTTGCGGGGTGGTTTGTCAACTCCATCAGCGTGCCGTCGAGGTGCGGGAAGGTCTTTGACGAGCTCCTAAAGCGGAGGCTACGGCAGATATTGTAGCGGCCTCCTAGGCAGAGGGAGCAGGATCCGCAGGGCAAACCGACTTCAAGAGCGACGCGGTCGCCGACCTGGAAGTCATACACGCCCGATCCGACGGCGGTGACTATGCCGGCTGATTCGTGGCCCAGACAGAGAGGGGCTCTCACAACGAAGTCTCCATTCCGCCCATGTTGGTAGTAATGCAGGTCTGAGCCACATAGACTTGTTGCGCGGATGGCGATTTGGAGCTGACCCGGCTGGGGAGGTGGGGTGTGGCGTGTCTCCTGAGGTGAAAGTTAGCGGATACGAGTTGCTCTTGGTTTTGTGTGCGAGAGAGAGAGTGTGTGGGTATGTTTGGTATAAATCGATTTGGTATCAAAGGCCGCTGCCAGTGGAGTGGGACGGAAGCAGCTAGATGAAGTGACGTACTAATTGGAGATTTTTCGCTCCGTGAAGCACCAGGGCATGGGAGAGCTGGGAGTTGGCCGGGGTGGGCATCGTTTGTGCTTTCTGGCGGCCGGGAAACTCTCTTGACTACCTAGGTATGTCTTTGTCTCTTGAATATGGAAGCAAGTGAACACTGAGATAGACACTTCCAAGCTAGTCGTCCAGTGGCATGAGCAAATTTGTCTCTACTTACAGTATGCTTCAAGCGTGCGCGGATATCCGGGAGAAGGCTTTGACCCTTTTATATCTAAACTGTACTCAATCGCGGGGAAGCATCTCACCGAAAAAGCAAATAGCAGTTGTAAAACTTACTTCTCTAAATTAGTCGGCCATCGTAACCTTAACTATACGGAGAAGAACCTCACTTTCCCCTGCTTTCTGGAATTCCGCTGGGTCTGTTCAGGGTGAAGATGTGGGTTCCATTTGTCTTGTTGCACAAAAACGTACGTGCTGGAAACCGGCCAACGGCGCAACAAAGAACATGCGGGGTGCAGCTAAAGCTGCCAGTGTTAGTCCCACCAAGCAAGCTAACAAGACTAAAACTAATAAAGGAGCAGAAAAGAACCACGGCGACAAGCAGATTAGCTCTCTTGTGACAAAAGGTTTGCAACGGAACTCCCAAATGTCCATAAAGGGGAATAATTAATTAGGGCTAAAGGCGCAATCGAGACTAGCGCTGGGGTGGTTATGTAATGCACAGCATTCAAGCTCCTCTCTTAGTTATTGCCGTGTGTGCTGAGTTTCATTCAGGATCCGACCACCATATAATAATAATAAGACAGAAGCAGGGGCAAAAGCAGGCGACAAGGGCTAAATAGAATAGCCTACAATTAAGCTGTCATGCCGAATAATGCTCGCTCTCCATCTGGCTTTTCCCCGCCATTCTATTCCAGTCCTACTGTTCCTCCGCCCGCATTCCCCTAACCTTCCGCCGCAAGTCAACCAACAATGACGTTCCCCGGCTTCAAGCAGCCAAATTTTGTTTTTATTTTTTATTTTATATTTTATATTTATATTTATATTTTTATATGTTCAGTTGCCGCTGCATTCATTCGGTCATGGCTTTCCCCCCCTAACAGCTAGCGATTGAACACTAGCTCCGCGGTTGCGGGAGGGGTGCCTTTTTCACCCCCCTAAAACCCTCCTTGCGCGTACACAGCTGACCAGCGAACGCCCAATCAATACCTATTACTCGTTTCATCCTCCTGTGCTCTTCTCATCCACAAACAAAAATTTAATCTCCACGTCAGATCGCGGATATATCAGCGCGTAGAAAGGGAAGATGCCAGCCCATGATGCTGCCACATTGGCTTTTTAGACCTGGTTTCCAGGGTTGTTCCACCCGCCCTCTCTCCCCCTCTGGGAAGGATATAAATACCAGCTAAAGAGCGCAATGGAATTGATATCATGTCCATTATTTTTCCTCTTTTATGCATACTTGATTAGTGACCCATACTACAGTCTACCTCGCTGCGCTTTCTATTTCTCCATAGCGAGCCTGTCGGTTTCATCTGTATTCGTGCCGGTTATCCATCTCTGCGCTGCTAGTCCACATTCCAGGAATCCCCGCCGAGCGAGCAGAAGATTTCAGGCACCCCGAAGAAATTGTCCACTCTCTTTTCTATCATCTTCCAATTGATTAAATTCTTAAACAACAATGTCGTCTCGAGCAGCCCTCCTGATAGGAAAGATTGACCACTGCATGGCTGACTGGTATAAGCTTTCCTCTATTGTTTCTCTGTGCGTACGTATACTCTTTTCCTTCCCCTGCTTTACCTTGGTTTGAATCACTTTTCCTAGAGTCATTTTGGACTGTATGAATTATGGCCAAAAATAGAAAATGAAAATGAAAATGAAAAGGGAAAGAAAAAGAAAATCGAGCTTTTAAACGATATGCAGCATTACCCGGACCTCGCAGGCGCTATTAGGCATCTATCTTCCATCATGATTCGTTTCACTTTTGTGCGGTCTACGAAATTTCCTCTCTCTCTTTTTCTCCCTTATGCCCTTTTTGCCTTCGATGCAGACAAAATGTGCGTGCATTCATTCTCGCATGAGCCAATCCAAAAGGAATGGCCAACCGGTGGAACGCCCACTGGTGGCGTCTACGGAAGCCCAGAGAAAGTACCAACTTTGGACGAACAAGGATACGCTTGACATCCAACGCTGCATTTTGTTCAGCCGCGCGAAAAGAAATAAAAGTGCATCGAAATTCCCATATCAACTAGCTCTTTTCAATTTGCTCATGCAGATTGTGGTGTGGGACTTGAGTTTCATGCCCAGGCCCCTAGCCCAGAAAGGCAACGATCTGGCGGATGTCATGTTTCCCTGGTGTTTCCAAAGCTGTCATTCTATTAGTCACATGTCTCGCTCTTTGTGAGACCTGAACCAAGAGGACCGAACAAGGAAGAGAAAAAACAATAAAAGGGGGCAAGAGGTTATTATACTCACAGGTTGCAGGAATACGGTCAAGGAAATCGAGATGAGTTTATTTCCAACTGCAAGAGCGGAATGTATGACGGTGTCATCGCCATATATCGGTCAAACGAATCGACCAAGGTAAGCCCAAGTCAGTCGATTCTTCAACATATTCCCGAAAGATCAAAATATCCCACGAAAACTATTTCTCGCATGGTCGGGAAAACAGATCATTCTTTGTAGTGGACCATGCATTTAAGTAGTTTCCCCGCTCTGATAATGTATGTTACACACGCCGTGCAGGTAACCGGCCCTTTCGATGCCGAGCTTCTTGATGTTCTCCCGAAATCGCTTGAGTTCATCTGCCACAACGGGGCAGGATATGACAATATCGACATCGCAACATGCACCAAAAAAGGTAGGTTTCCCTATTACTATTACTCCTTATCCCATTAAAAGGTTGTTGAAGGATTAATCGCTTAAATAATTGGCATAGGAATTCGTGTTTCTAGCACACCCATCGTGGTTGCTCCTGCAACTGCAGACACTGCCATTTGGCTGATGATCGGCGCTTTGAGACAAGTGTGGACTCCATTAACTGCTCTTCGAGCTGGTAAGCTTATATTTCTCCAAACTCCTTTTGCTGTGCCTATGTCATAGAGCCAAGAGCTGACTATCCCTTAGGAGAGTGGCGAGGCCACACTATGCTAGGGAATGATCCCCAAGGAAAAGTGCTAGGGATCCTAGGCATGGGAGGAATCGGGAAGGTTTAGTTTACCCCATCCCTATTTGTGACGTACTTTACCAAATCAGCTAACTGGCTCAACCTGTCCTTTTCACCGCGCAGGAAGTTGCCCATCGTGCCAAGGCCTTTGGAATGAAGGTTATCTATCATAATCGAAAGAGAGCCGACCCAGAACCTGAAGGAACCGAATACGTCACCTTCAATGATCTTATTTCGCAATCCGACGTCATTAGCATCAATTGTACCTTGACAGATCAGACTAGACATATCATCGGGGCGACTGAATTCGCGAAGATGAAAACTGGCGTGGTAATTGTCAATACCGCACGCGGGGCTGTGATCGACGAGAAAGTGCTTGTGAAAGCCTTGGAAACTAAGGTAAGCAACTATCGGCCAAAGAAAAGTCGGGATCTCTGAATCATGGTACCAATGAAAAACCTTCAACCCGTCGATTCTGATACAGGTTATTAACAGGTTGCATCTGTCGGTCTTGACGTCTACGAGCACGAGCCCAATATCGAGGAGGCTCTTCGTAAACATCCGAGGGCCTTATTGACCCCACACATTGGGACTCTCACACACGGAACGCAAATGAAAATGGAGAAACTTGTACTCCATAATCTCTGGTCGTGCTTGAAGGAGGGCAGCTTGGTCACCATGGTTCCCGAACAGCGGAGTGTTTTTGGCTAGGGCCTCGAACCACAATCGAATTCCTGCTGCGGCACCCGGGGAAGGACTCTTGAAGAAGATCAATATTGGCGGCCAATGAGGATTAGGTCGTTTCCATTAACGGTTATTTATCTGCTTTGATTTGAATGAGTTGAAAAATGGTATCACAAATTTTCTACCAGTTTCATCTGCGCATGTTGAATTATATATTGGATCCAAAGCAAGCCCTTTGTAAAATATAGTTTCCAAACATAAGGCATGATAGATAGTATTCAACTGTAGAGCAGTGCTCCCAAAGAAGCATTGTCATTCCAAGGTTGATCGACCTTGCCAAGACATTCCGCTAGCGCCAAAACAGCCTAGTGTTAGGGCTGGAAACCGCCCGCCTTTCCCAATTTGGACTCGCTTAGCAACGTGCCTCAGACTCGGCGGAACCAGCCAAAGCACCACCGGGTTCGACATTCTGAACGACCGCCAAACTTCTTCATCTCAACCACCAAACCCGACCACGAGGACCATCTTTTAGCACGACAACTCCATCAAGATGGTGAGTCTTCCTGCCGCCACGTCCCTTGCTGCTCCCGCGATAGCTACGATTTCTCAATTTCCCCCCCGGTCGGATATCATCCATCCCGCGAATCTGCTCGTTGGCCGATGTACCTCTGGCACAATACGTAAAACCTGCTCATAGGAGCACGACCTCATAAGAACCCGTTATACTGACGGAGTATTTCAAAAACTTCCAGGTCCGCTACGCCGCCCAATCGATCCCCAGCGCGAAAAGCGCCCGCTCCCGCGGTTCGTATCTGCGTGTCAGCTTCAAGAACACCCGCGAGACCGCACAGGCGATCAACGGATTGAAGCTGCAGCGCGCCGTCGCTTATCTGGAGAATGTGATGGCTCACAAAGAGGCTGTGCCCTTCCGCAGATTCGCTGGTGACGTTGGCCGTTGTGCGCAGGGTGAGTTCCATTTTGCGATTTTGACTTTATTTTTTTTATATTATTATTATTACTATTTTTTTTAAAAAATGGCGAGGGGTCGGCCCTTAGGATGTGAGGGAACATGGAACGCAAGTGTGGGAGGAGGAGGAGATGCTTCTAGAAGAACAACAGAGTTGATGGCAGGGGATGTTGGAGGGAGATACGAACGCGCTATCCGTTGCGAACGAGGATATAAATATCTTTTTTATTTGACAGAAGACTTGCGGTGGATTGGAAGAATTAGCCTCGAGCTGTTGGATGTGGCTGCGGACAGTGGATTGAATCTAGAAACTGCAATGATGATGAAAACCTTCAGCAACTATGCAAAGGCTGACAGTGTTAACTAACCCTCCTTGTATCATACAGGCAAGCAATTCGGTGTCTCCAAGGCCCGCTGGCCCGTCAAGTCTGCCGAATTCCTCCTCTCCCTCCTCAAGAACGCCGAGGCCAATGCCGATACCAAGGGCCTTGACACTGGCAACCTCATCGTCCAGCACATCCAAGTCAACCAGGCTCCTAAGCAGCGACGACGCACTTACCGTGCTCACGGCCGTGTATGTGTTCACCATTCACTGCCGCTCCACAACGGTGCTTTTCATCTATTATGCGTTTAGAAACTAATTCGTGATTCCATCTCTAGATTAACCCTTACATGTCCAGCCCATGCCACATTGAACTCATCCTCACCGAGGGTACCGAAGATGTCCAGAAGGGCCCCACCGACGTCACCAAGCCTAGACTTTCCTCGAGACAACGGGGCGCTCAGATTCGACGGGCTATTACTGCAGCATAGGTGAAATAAATCAAAACAAGCAAACAAAGGGAATTAAAAAAGCGGTGCATTTGTGTGGAATTGTAGCTACTTCTTTTTGTTTGTTTTGTCTTTTTATAAAGGTTGATATAAAGACATAAAAAGATGACAAACCTTTCATGCTGTTTTATTTAATGGTAGCGAGTTCTTTTTTTCCTTTTATCTCTTGTTCCTCTAATTTCATGCATCCCTGTGTCATTGGAATATAACCCCTCCCTCCTCTATTCATCACCTAGATCTCCTCCCTCGTGTGCCTTTCCCTTCCTTCTAACCTCGCTTCATGGTTGATGACCTGGGACTAAATGGAATTTTCTCGGCTTTCACATCTCACCACGCTCCAACTAAGCAACATGACTTTGTGCGCGTCGTAAACACGTGAAATGAACGACAGCATGCCGAGCATGGGACCCGGTTTCACGATGACCTTCGATGGAAACGGTCTAGGTACTTAAAATATTATGTCAAATCATCATGATTGGGGGTCTTAAACAACAGGAGGTTAGACCACAAGGGAGTTGGCGCGGCTGAATTTCGGCCCGGCGGTTAACCACGTATCACTGATCAAAGCATAAGACAATGGTACCCAAGGTACAATCTAACTACTTCACGTAAATGGAATATATTGTGAAGAAAGATGGCCCTGATGATCCACATTCAGCAGTTTGACTAGGCAAGCGCACGTTTCGGCCATTTCACGATAAATGCTCGGCACTTACATATATCCATATGGACCTAAATATATAGCTCGATGCGTCCGTACATTTTACTCCCAACAACAGCAACCATCCATCACAGACAGGAAGGCAATCTAGGAACCCTTAACGACATGAATTCTACACTCTGGTGACCGAACCACCATTACTGACCAATCATAGAAACGTTTGTTTCGTAGGATGGCGCTGCATTCGAAGTCCCATGGAATCCGCTAACAAGCCAGTGCCGTACTTCCATTCAGTCTACGTATTACTCTACTTCGACATCCATGTATAGGTATTTAATTCCCGACTCCCGTTGGGAATATCAAACCCCAGAATCAGGGTCCTACTGGCAGTTGTACCCCCGACCATATACATTTGTGAAGGGCCCTATCGCTGCCCTTATGGGCAAAAGGTATATGCAGAAAGAAAACCAGCGGGGAGGCGGGTGTGCAGAAAAATGGCGGCTGTTATATTAAAGGATTGGAAATTTTTGGTGGCAGCGTTATAGGAGACACTAATATGTATAAATTTCGGGTGGAGAGAGACTTAACCTGGGTACATATTTATCTTCAACCGCTGGGATGGCTTTATCCCGTTATGAGAATCCAAAGAGTCATCGGTACGTCGGGTCAGATTTAATTACTTTCTTTTCTTTAGCCCTCCCAACAGGGCCATGCAAATATAGTAATTATAGTAGCAACCTGTTCCTGAAAGAAGTTGGTTTGTTTCTGTGAGCGATAAGAAGCTCGATTAATCGGAGAGCGATCGCTCTCACTGGGTATGTTGGAACATACGAGAACCTCCAGCCAACCATCTCATTCTTTCAGGGTAGAAGTTGTTGGGCGTACTAACTACTCGCGGCCCCACCCACTAACTTACTTCTTAGCGGGTGGTAACCAGCGCCACGCAAAATATCATCGTTGTGCCAATTCTCGCGTTTTTCAACCCCCCAACCACGCGATTACACCTATCTCAAGATGGTTGAAAAGCCTCAAG
>JAFEJD010004728.1:0-37419 GCA_018296065.1 Blastomyces percursus
GCCAGCGCGGTAACTAGTCTACTAGTGACGGAGTCTAGTAGGCCAAAGCCCTCGTGTATTATAGTACAGATTAGCCTCCCTGGAGGTTCTGATCGTAGGTGTGCAGAGGAGCAGAGCCCTGAGTCACCAATACCCAAATGCTTGCCATACAGAAGAAAAACCATGTCCCAGGTCCCTAATCCCGCGATGTTGCAGTTCCCTGGAGTAACCACTCCTCCAAGTCCATAGTACCTGCTAGCGTATAGGGAAAGACCTTTAAAAACCCCGCAGGGTAAAAGGAAAAGCCTCCACAAGTATTGGAATATGTGTGATAAGTCGGTTGAGAGGTAGTGGTGTCTCTCTTAGCCCGGGGCCCTGGGTTGTGGGCTGGTTTGCGAGTCATGAGGATTTTTCGGGCAAGCCAATTGTAGAGGCTGTGATCGAGAGGCGTCAGTATCTGTCTGTTCGTGGATATTGTTGCTCTCTTTCATCCGGCAGCAAGCTCGATTTATTTCTTGCCTCGAACGGGTTGGTATCGACGGATCCCCGGGGCCGGGAATCAACAGGTAGGCTCACAAACGCCCACGGTAGCCGCTCTGCTCTTAGCCATCACCTTGATGATGTTACCAGGCTGCACCATGAGGAGGTGGCAGAGTCGGACCTCGCAGCCGTGATTGAGCTCTTTTGCCCCGTAGCCTAACATTATACAGGACGTGGGTCATGTACTCCTCTGTACCCTAACCCTAGGGCTAAGCCCTTTTCAACGAGGCTGTGTGCTCTTCTTCCCTTCCCGCCGTTGCGTTGTCCGTGGCCAACTCGCTTCATCGTCGTCATCATCCGTATTTCGCTTCCTGTTGTAGCGTTGGATCTGGATGGCTCCAGAGCCGCATCAAATCGTGGATCTGATTCCGAACTTCCGGTGGCATTCCCGCATCTAGTATGCGATAGGCTCGCGTACCACAGGGGAAAGGCAACCGCGAAGCGCCTTCAAAATTAGAGTCTGTGGATATCCACGGAACGGGTAGACGGGTAGTTATCCACATGCCGAAAAAGTAAACGCGGCATGTTTGGATCGACCTAGAAAGTACCATGGATACCTCCCGTATTAGTGGCAGACCGCTGCGCGGAAACTAAAACCTACCGGCAGTAATGACCGCGGTTGGGAGACACCATCAGCAGCTGCCTGCAACCTGGCTTCGTAGTCATTACGTTTAAACTCAACGAACCGGTCGAGATCCTATGGGAATGCAACCCAGATGGGATATGGGTCGTCATACACATAATGGCATGTGAGGCAAAGAGGCATCAGCGTTTTCAGATATGCTGGATAGAAGGCCCTTTGTCATCGATGGGCCTGTCATAAAATATTTACACTTGTGTCCTTTCATTGCAATGTTTAAAGAGATGATTTAAATTGTTAATTTTCTGGGCTGGAATTCAGTTATTGCAAGTGTTATTTGTTTCATGTATATTAGACCTAGTGCAAGAAAAATCCCAGCTTTAAAAAGCTGGGTAGATGTCATAGTCTCTCACTGAATACATCTATAATGGAGGTATAATAATAATAATAACTTCTTTACACAGTAGATTTTATATGTAGTATGACGTACAGTTACTGTGGTGAGTAGTTATGTCAGATTCTCCATAATCTTCCATCATAGATAACTTCCACCAAGCGAGCTTTCTCTGGTTAATCAAGCTTCTTATCGCTCGCACTTCTGCTGCGTGTTTGGAGAAGTCTTGAAGTGATGGAAGATATAGCGCTTTACCCAATCTGGGTGGCACTAAACCCTATACGGAAAGCCTCAAATGGAATTTATTCCCTTCATCGCTTCCTTTTCCTTTTTACTGTGTATTTTTCTTTCTTTCTCTTTTCTTTTCTTTATCTTTTGGTTTTATGTGGACGGTCTATAGCGCCAAAATGAACCCGTAATGTGGCGGCGCGGAGGCTGTAAGTCCACAGGCTCAGCACTTTAAATAGTTGAATAAGTCCCATACAGTCTCAGCGAGATCGTGCCTTACCCCGTGTGCAAATATCAACCATGAAATCAACCGAGACCAGATGAGATTATTTTCTCAATTTCTCTCAAGAATCCAAGCAGTATTAAGCCATGTTCCGTGTCATGCTTGGAAGAATTTACTTTCGCAGAACCAGGAAATTCTCCCTATTTTTATCGAACTCCATGCCTCGCCGCCGGCTAGACATATATTAAGAAGCATTGATCGCGCATCTCAGAGATGCTTTCGTCATTGAAGCACTCTTATCTAGCTATCCAGATGTGTATGTGCAACGTTCAACCCGTCAAATGATCATTGGTTGTTTAATAAAGCTGAGCTATCCAGAAAGACACCACAGGAACCTCAAATACCGAATGCTGTGTATGTACCAATGCTCGACCCGCCAAATGATCTTTGGTTCATTTAATAAAGCTGAAGCTGATCCATTGATGGCTTCACTAGGAGACTGCTTTTTGTCTAAAAAGACAGATCAAAAGGACACTCGTTGCCTAATTATCCCACCCACAAGATTAGGACGATAATAGTTGTATATTAAAAGAACATCAATCATGCGATTATCCGTCCCAGCGTTTATCGCTCTGCTCAGCTTTGGTACCAACGCACTGGCGGCCGAATGCTACGGGGGTTCCGGAGGGTACCCATGTGCGACCGTTGCTGCGGCGAGGAGTGCCCTCGCCTCGTATTGCGCGAATTATTTCAGCACAACATGCACAGATTTCATGGAGTACAACGGTCAGGGAGGACTGGTTTGGATAGGACATATTGGAAAATTCGGCAGTGAGGGAGAATGTTACTATGCTGGTGATGAGATTTTAAAGAAGTGCTACGGGCGCAACGATGGTGGCTACTGGACCAAGAATAAAAAGGGCCTCAATCTCAACTACTGCCAGTGGAAAACGTGAGAGGTTCGGGATAGTGGACTTTTCCGTTTTCTCTTCCGTTTGTCTCTCTTTGCGCGGTTTATGCAAGATCTCTGGTTGGGTAGTTATGTTTTATTCCAGTTCCATGATTATTAGTTGAGCTCCAGTTGCCTCCACTTAAAAAATTGTACAGTGGGGGGAAATAATTATATGTAGTGGCTGGCTCAAGTGTCTCAACCCAGGTTATTACTCTTTCAATCTTGGTTATTCCTCCACTTTTTGATACTCATAGAAAGCACTTGAAAAAAGCTGAGCAGGAGCCGAAAAATGTGACTCGCGTTCTTATACAGCATATTCCTCTACATTTCTTATCTTCAGTTTTCTATCTTACTCTACTACCTTCTTCATTGTTTTTCATGTGTAATGTGCAGTGTGCTAACTGGCGATGCAGTCAGAGCCGCTACGTAGAGAATAATATGAACTTTCAGATAGGCGTAACTAGCGGCTACGTTGATTGAACTTAACGCTAAGCTGCGAGATGGAACTCGATCAGTGATAACCAAGGTTCCCAGAGATAGATTCCCTGGAATGCTCGGGGCCTAGTAGCTCCCCCCCGGAAACTCACTTCGGAATCAAGGAAGCCTGCACGTGTTGCGGAACCAGACCAAGCCGCATGAAGTTATCCACGGTTTCTCAAACCCGCGCTCAATATAACCTGGTTATTTAGGCGCTGTACAATATAATTGATTGAGAAAATAGTAGAAACGTGTATACCACTCCAGCTAGCTTGATTTCTTTTACTATGACCTGTTTGCTTAACTTCTTCATATAGGCTTTCTAGATATTATGCGTAGACTCTGTCTGACTGAAGTAGAGAAATAAACTAAGATAAAAACAGAAAGAAAGAAAAACGATTGTGACTGAGTATATTTTATTAAATAAAAATGTAAATAATCTCTGAATAGATATTTAATCTACTAAATATCTTATCATTTTCGAAAAACTCAAGACTGTTGCGGAAGCCATTCCTTCCTTCTTCCGCCCACTCCTAGGGCCCTATTATCTTTACCATTGTGGCGCCGCCATCACTCTGTCGGTAATTTCAATAGGAATGTTTGTACATAGTAGAGTGCGGACACCTCTCAACTTAAAAGAATCAGGCATGATTATGATGCTTTTTGAGTTACGCGCCCTGGTACACGGCTCAATATATCTAGAACTTCACTATATATTTTGAGCTGAAAGCGATTGAGTGGTGAAGAATATAGAAGGGAAGCTGAAAATATTAAAGAGACTGAAGAGGTAAGAATTTAAAGTTGAGAGCAAGAAATAGAGAGTATTATGTTTTGAAAAAGTGAAAACTGAATTTAATTCGCTCTTGAGTGTTTTCTAACGGGTAAAATAAGAAATATATACTCACAGAATCTGTAAATGAAAAATAGTACAGTTACAGGTACTCTTTTGGTATATTTGAAAGATTCTGAATAGGCGGAGTTTACAAGGAGGAGAAGAAGTAGAAGTAGAACAGCACTGATGGAATCCTCAGGCCGGTGTAAAATGTTGGAGAAAAGTAAGAAATGATAGCTGAGATTCAATGATGATCACTCACTCAACTACTAACGGATCAATGAGTGGATGAGTGGCTTAAGTATAGCTCAGCGGACAGGAAGCCCTGCTTCCCAATCCCTGTGGTCATACGTGATGAGTCGCCAGCGAATGAGGATATAATATATGTCACCAGTGAGGGTCAGGAGTGACTAAATTGGAGATGAGATGAGGGGGGAGGCATTTGTCATTTTGAACTGCGGCGTGTGTACAGGTACTCCGTATAGCCATCGATATACATATAGATAACCTATGTGGCGAGTTGTAGGAGGGAGTTGAGTTATGTGAAGGGCTTTTTATGGTGTGGATTTTCAAAAAGAAATTTTTAAAATGGGGCGTTCTAGTTTGGTAGCTTAAGAAGATGTTTTATAATAAGGAGATTCTATTATTACGGCCGTTTTTACAGTTAAGTCAACGATAAGTAAAAGAGTAGAATTGATGAGGGTTTCCTGTATTTATTGGCCACAATATATGTACACATACACGCGCGCGCGTAGGTAGGGTAGGTGCTTGCGTACATATATACACATGAAACACTTCTCAAAATCCATTTCCACAATAATAAGAAAGAAGAAGAGATATATGCATAAAAATAAAAAGGATATCAAAATAAATCACATGTGTGTATGCCAAACGTCCTAGGCCATCGCATCCGTTCCGATTCCCTCTTGCATCGCGAGAAGAAGAAAAAGAAGACACAAAAGGGAGGGAAAAAGGAGGCAAAAAAACTCGATTTAGTTAGAATCATTTTGTTCTTTTTTCTTTCCTTTCTTTACTCCTAATTCTCAGCGAGTTTCCGCTCAATATCATCGTTGCGCGTTTCAAAGTCGCCAGTCGGCAAATTATTAAGCGCATCTTCTTGCTTATCGATACTGCGGTTGGTGATCCAGAAGCCGACGCCACCCACGAATGCAAGGACGGCGGTGACACCGTAGTTCCACTCGAGCAGGGGATCCTCAGCCAGACCGACGAGTGCTTGGCCGAGGGCGGCAGAGAAGGCATTCATGAACAGGGCCACGGCCTGGACCAGGGAACGCATGTTCTTGGGCGCCTTAGTGAAGGCGTACTCAAGACTAGTGACCGAGGCAAAGATTTCGGAAACACCACCGAGTACGTACGGGACAGCTTGCACCCACACAGAGATGGGGGCGGGGATATTGTCTGCGGCACATACATTGGCTTTCTTCTTGCAAGGGCCCAGTTCATAGATGAAGTGCTGAATGACTGTGGCAGCAACCATACTGGCACTTGCCAGGAAGAAGCCAATGGTGATGCGCTTCACAGGGGTCAGGACGATACCAATTTTCCGGAGCGGGGGGTACAAGAATCTGTCAAGCAGAGGGATGAAAATGATGAGCGTGAAAGGGTTGAGGTTGGTGATGATGTCGTTAGGCACTCCATTGAGCAACATGGTTGCGGCTTGGGACGTGAGATTGTTCAACATTTGAAGGTAGGACAGCCCTGGAGACAAGGTACCGCGTTAGATAAAACGAAATAGGCAAGGAGGAGAAATCGGATAAGACGTACAGTAAAGTGGGTACCAGAGGAAAACAGCACATGCTTTGAGACCACGGCGGACCTCATCAACCCACGCATCGTCAAATGTCATCCATGCTGGCTTGTTGGCAACGTTGCTGGGCTTGACTCTTTCCCACATGTCTGGGTCCTGGAAGTTGCGGCGTCTGTTTCTCATCTGTAAGTGAATGGTCGAGCAGGCAAACTATGTAGATGCTATGTAGATACTTACGTTCTCGCTGGGTTCCATGAAATCCGGCCCTTGATAGCCATCATCCATACCTTGAAGGCTTTGTCGTACACTGAGCCAACAGGCTTGTGCCTGCTGTATTTGTTGCGCAGAACATAGAGGACCATTGGGCACAAACAGAACATGCAAGTGGGGAGGAGGAATGCGAGATAGAAGCCGACATATTTCTCAGCGTAAACCATGGCGATTTGACCAATGAGAGCTCCAACGTTGATCATGAGATAGAAATAATGGTAGATTCGGGAGATAGTGACAGCGGGGTCGACAATCACGCGCTCGCCTTTCTTCGTCGTCTTGATAAACATGTATTCCTCAGTGTACTGCTCTGCAATCAGGGGAGAAATATTGGATCTGTGACAAAGAGGTTAGGTTAGAGTATTCACCGACAGCACGTTGATTTGACATATGAAAAAAAATCTCACTTGAAGCCACCAGTTCCCACTCCCATGATAACAAGACCAACCGCAAAGCACGCGACGGCACCATCGGGGTTTCTGAGAACGGGGGGGATTGCTGAAATGATCAAAACTGTGTGTCCGACGAGTGCGACGGCGATAGAGTACATAATGGTGTTAAAGCGACCCCAATACTGATCGGCAACATAGGCACCAGCCAGTGGCATGACGTAAGACCAAAAAGAATTGACTGCATCCAGCGATCAGTTGAGGATAAAAGTGGATTTGATCCCGTTAGGCCAAAGAGTACGTACATAAAGTCAGACCAGTGGAAGCCCGCTGCCCCAAGCCCAAGGCACCAGGAGTTCGATTAGTGCCGCCGGCACCGGTGGTGGATCCTTCAGGCAGCGGCCGCTGGATGAAGTTCACAACTATGTACATCATTGGTGTTAGTAGTTATATCAGAGCCATCACTGGAATTGGGTGGTGAAACTCACACACGACAATGGTTCCATAGTACGAGAACCGTTCGCACAGCTCGACGAAAGCGATAGAGAAAGCAACCCATGGGATTTTATCGGGGACACGGCGGAGGGTCTCCATCTCGTCTGGCGTGGGCGCCTGTCGATTAATGCCTTCGAGACTGCCATGGTCGCTGATGTAGACAGTGGCTCCTACTGCCTTCTCATTGTTGCCTGCAATTGCACCTTTCTCAGACGAACCGCTGCCAGCGGCCTTTTGAACCTCAACTTCTTGGGGAGTAGCCATCCTCGCGATTGTGTGAGAACCAAGGTGAACTTGGTGGTTTGGGTATCGCTTCGCAGGCTGGACCTGAGAAGAGAAGAAGGAAGGGGCAAAAGCTCCATCGATGAACGGGGGTATATCCCGTTATATGTACTCCGTAGGAATCTTTAAAATCGCCTGCATCCAGAAGCGGACAAACTCCAGATCTTCGGAGGGTTAGGGATCTATTGGGGTTGGGCAGCGGGGTTGCAACGCTGGCTCGGGGCCCCTCATCAATCATGGCGGAGCTTGTGTCAATTGGATCAGGGTCAACAAGGGTCATTAATTGAGGTTGAGGCTAACAGGATGGGACCATGATCGATGTCCAGCAAAAGCAGTATGAGTTCCATATTACTTCTAGCCAGGGTCAAGAGAGTCAGAGCTAACAGCCCATGCCAAGCATACCTCCTCGTCCCTCTTTGTTGCTGCAACGCTTAACATAGGAAGAATACTCCACCCAAGCGTGGCCGTTGGCAGAGGTGGCACGGGGTTTCTCCATACAAACACCCGACCGGGAAGCAAAACTCCGCATATTGGGACAATTTGCCTCTAGGCGCTCTTGTGCGCTAATGTGGTTTGGCATTTTTTGCTCGGAGGAGCTGTTGTACAACCACACTGAGAAAGATATTAGTTCTTGCGTGGCAGCTCATTCACTGGTATTCATCAAAGACAGGCGACAATGTGATGTGAAGCCTTTTGACAATCTGTCTGGAGGTCATCCCACATCCAAAAAAGACTAAATAAACAATAAAATAAACAAGGCAGGGGAAGTAATGTCTACGATATTCCTGCTGGGCGCTGGGGATCGGGAGGAACGTATAGAGAGGGAGCACCTCGAATTGGGCTTCATGCCCGTGAATTGATGCCGTGATGGTGGACCAGGTTAGGGCAGCGACTAAACCGAATTAGGGTTCGACGCTTGAAAAATTGCAGCTAAGTTTATCGTATGCCTTGATTTCCTAGGTTGCAGCAGGAGAAAAGCAATCTCCGAAAAACGCATCCAATCCGCTGACATTCCCACTTCGCATTTGGTAAAGGAACCCGGGATCATAATTGGACGGATTACGAGTGGAGAACTAGTGGACGGGACAAGCATTTTAACCTTCCTCGCTGTCCTTCTCTCACTGCAAGCCTGCGAGTGCGCCAACGCGCCAAGTCCCGTTGAAAGGAGCAAGATATTTATCCCTCCATCTCCGACGGACGTGTTTTTTGAGATCTTGGCTGTGGGCGTTTGTGGGGGACTAGAGACCAAAACACCGAGCCAAAGCGCCGTATCGCCAGTATCGCCATCGCCAAACATGGGGAACCCTCGCACCCAATTCTAAAAATGAATCTCGTTTTTTTCATGGACTTGCTTTCGGATGATGTGAGACCTAGTGATACGATCCCATGCTCATTTCTGCGGCCTGCTCGTGTGGGACATTTCGCTTCCCCGCGGTTAATGACTGCCCAGTTATGGCCAACGGGGGGGCCTCACAAGACATATCTAATCCAGTTCAGGAAGTTGATAAGTTAGAATGTAGCGGAAAATAACATTCTCCTCCTATATCATTCTCCTCCTGAAAATCTTGGCAGGCATGCTTGTAACAATAGAAAAATCGAGCATGTGCTAAGGCCGAGCTGGGTGTGAAAATGCAAATTATTCGCCACCGAATAGATATATCAATTTCAATAATGGGCGTTAATACGACCACGGTGGCAGTCGTGCTTCCCGCCTGTCGTTATTTTGCATCACCATCTTTTGGTGTATCCGGACGCCGAAAACTCACAATAGTAGGACAGCATATGTGGCTATACGAAAGGCTTGGGGTTGAGAGTGGCGATTTCCCCTTCTCCCAGCCTCGGTTTTATGACAGAATGGTGCCAGTGATCGCCGCCCCGCCCAGCAGCCATCCATCCGTCCTGGAAATTGCCGTCCTCTGATTGGGCGGACTTGGGCTTTGCTTGGCGCAGCTGCCCGGCATTGTCAAGTAATTCCGCTCATTCTTGGCGCCAAGTCGGGGATATGCCAAGCCCTGGACGGGCTTACCCGAAGCGAAGAAAAGAATGAGCGCTATTTGATAATCCGTAGTGAGAGAGAATAATAAAAAATGGGCTTTCGGTGCGATGTTTTGTCAGAATGACAAATTGCCTTTGATTCCAAGGCGGCCTCTCTTGCTTATGCCTCACGATTTATGGAAGGTTGTACGGAGTATCTGGAAGCGAAACGAGCACGTGGTTGAGAGGCTTAGATGCTGACATGTTGGCTTAAGTGACAAATACTATTTTCATCATAATAATTCTTGCCACCCACAATAATGGAAGAAGAATCAAGTCCGGACTGGATGGATGGTAAAGAGAGCCAGTCCAATCCCGCATCACCAGGCGAGGGGGAAACTGGGGAAGCACGGAGGTGGCCCAAAGTAGTATATTATCTTATTATTATTTATTATTATTCTAGAATCAGGAACCAGGAATCAAGAAGAAGGAATCAAGAGGCGGCCATCTTCTCTCGCAGCGCAGACAGTGTCGGCCAAAAGTAGTGACAAACCGTCTGCTAAGGAGCGAAGGGTCCTGGAGGGAGGATGCTTGGAGTCGGACTCTTTTTCCGAAGGATGCTATCTAGTCAACCCCGTACGGAGTAGGCATGGCATGGTCGCGAGTTTGAGCCCCATCCCAGAATCCTCGGAGGTAATCATAATCGAACGGCTGGAGATGTTTCAGGTGTTTTAGGGCCTTAGCAGGTTCAGTTCCAACGGGCGCTGGAACAAACTTTCCTTGAGTAAACTGACTTTGGTGGTTGTTGCTGAGGTTGTATCATCTCCGTTCCGGAGGTCCTTGGCGGCGTATGGTAATCCGCCACAAGGGAATCTCACTTGCTCGCACGGCTGATTGGCCCTCATCACGTCTTGGACTCTTGGAGAGGGCAAACGGAACCCTGTGCGAGATGGATGCTGATTCGCTCTGGCTCTGAGCCATGTTTGACTTCGTGTATGTGTGTGTGTGTATGTGTGTGTGTGTGTGTGTGTGTGTGTGTGTGTGTGGAGGAGAGGCGTCGAGCCGTGGTTTCTCGGCTCCTGTCTGGAGAAAAACAGGGAGAGGAAAAAAAAGATTGAAGATAAAGTATTCGCCGATGTCTCTTCTGCCAGTTAATCTCTCCGCTGGTGCTGCGACGCTGCCTGGCGGGGGCCTGATTTGACAGACCATTTCACGTGTTAACCATCCATCAACCCTCACTGGCTCGCTTTGCGCCGCGCGAAATTTTGATACAACGACGGACTCCGCACGATCCACGTTTACGCGGTTACAATAAGATGGGATGGGGCTGTTTTGAGCACCAAAGCGTGTGTCGTCCGCAATCTTCACCCTATTATTGCGTGCTGCCTACCCCAGTCTCTTCGCCAACTCCAACCACTGGGATCTATCCGCATCGGGTTGTGCCATGCGATGCGCTGGGGTCCGTTTTATGACCCCATGGACGGCATGAAGAATCGAAGAATCCATGAATCCGGGGTTCACTCCCGATTTGAACGAGGCGTTGCGGGACTTGCTTCTGCACTGTGAGTTGTGCGACTGACTATATATATATTCTTAGACTCGGAGCTTTCTTGTTAACTTAACTTCGTTCTGGGGATCTTTTCATTACATAAAGCTCGTCGGCCAGCCGCTTTCCATCTCCTCATATGTCTCCAAACAAAATGCGGGAATTGACTTTCAACATATTTCTCTACTACATACATAGTACTCTCTGTACGGTACGACAAATGATTCTCCTGATCTGCCACCGCTGCTGGTTAGCCCGCCCCGCTAGTTAGTTCCGGATTTAAGCATTTCATTCCGGCTTCTTCCTTTTTCCTTCGATTTTTGTTCTTCGCTTCTTCTTCGCGCCTCCTGATAAATGTGGCTTGGTGGCGCAAACCGCCCCAGACGGCAAACAGGACGATTACGATGCTCACCAGCGTTTCCGTTCAACTCTATGAAAATCTCCCAACCGCCTAATGCTGATGGCTCACTCTTATGAGTCCAGGTTTGACGTTTGGCCTGTGGTTTTGGCTGGAATGAATTTGGACAAGCATGTACCGTCTTCTCAGACTATTTTTCGCTTGACCTGCCACCAGGATAGCGCGCTTTCCGCATCCATTGGATGAATGCTGCGTGGAAATCCCGTGGAGCCCGGGGATGGACTTTGATATGGGGATCGACAGGGCTCAGCTCCAAGGACAGGAGAAAAAAATTCTCAGCAGGACCTCTCGATTATTTCGCTCAGGACTGCTAAAACACCTTGGTCAAACACCTGTGGTCGTTTTTCTTCTCGCTCACACCAAAGCTTGTCCTGCTCTGGTTTAGTTCCTGGAGTAATGCCTTGGCTGCAGCGGACCTTGTTGATGTATCCCTGCAGGCGCCAAATTTCTTAAGGGTGCGGATGGCGCGAAGCAAAAACAAGTATTCATAAATGGCTAGGCATCAAAAAGCGCCGGCTACATACGGCAACAGATGCTTGCTGGCCAGGAACTGCATGATTCAATAAATGCGACGGTTTCTTTCTTCCCTCCCTCTAAAAACCCCTACTCTTCCATGCTCCAACCCAAGTCATTGGTCATCTTTTAGTCTAGATTCTTCATGCTAGGTCAATCTGATGTCTAACATCCCCAACTCCTGTTAAACGACATGCTGTCTCTCAATCCCTGCGTGCACTCACCTAGTTTGACATTGGTGCTTCTCTCCTGCCCTGTCAGTCTTGAACACATTAGCAAGGCTTATTGCGGCCAGTCGTGATACGATACGGTAGCCGCCCACATATGCAAAAAACAGAATGCGACCATGAGTGGTTTTTTTTTCCCTCAAGTTTTCGACAACGATGCAAGTTAGGATCCCGTAGAGTGGATATGACATCCCCTGCTAAACAACAGGTGTTTTTGACCGTGGGGATAGAACAGCGTACTATCGTTGCAGCTTAAAAATACCGGTTTTGGCATAGATAAACCACGTCGTCCGTGCACCATTTTGAAAGCCGGGGAGGAAATTGAAAAGTCGCAGGGGAAAAATCCACCTTGTCGAACTACACCCTTGGATAGGCAGTCCTGTCAAGAATCGCTAGTCGCCAGAGGGCATCATGGATACACAGCAACCAAACAACTCATCAATAACTGTTTGTATGGAGCTAAGCAGCTAATCCAACGCTCTGCCAAGGCATGCGATTTGATGTCCGAGAAAGGAGACTCAGTTTCTCGCCCGAGATGCGCCTTTCTCGCCATTATTTGGCTTGCGTGAATAATTCCCAGCACTAAGTTCGCAAAACTTAACTGTTGAATTGTAGAGTTTCACGTATGTTGTTTTGAGCACATTATGATATCATTTATATCTACGCTGCACAGCGTACGGATGTTGTTCTTATTTTTTGGGGGGGGAGGGCGGCACTCCATGTCGACTCATCTTCATCGCATATGGTCTGCGGAAACATAATCAACCAACCCACGGAGAACCCCAAATTATTTCTCCGAGGATGAAATTAGTTGAATGCAGCCACTTATAGCAGGTTGCCTACATGCCTGGATAGGTAGTGTTCGTGGCAGAAAGATTGGGAGCTATATCAGGAGCCAGCTATTGAAACGTGGCTCATTTAACAAATTTTGGCCAGCTGCAATTATACTAACTTGGGAGACTGGCTGACATTGATCAGCTAAAGCCGGTATCCACAGCGGATGGGAAAAATTGAATTCGTATAAAGCGATTATTTAAGGGTGTTAGGTCATACTACAGCATAGTACTCTCTCACCTTCGACGGACGCTGCCAAAATGCCATCATAGAAAATGTATATACACACTATACACTGTCTTTAGGAGGGTACCAGGGAATATTAGAACGCTAATAATGGCCATCTGGAAGTCATGTATATGTACATACAAGTACACCGGCACCCAGAGGAGGGTTGTGCTTGGAGTCAACAATCCATGTCGAAAGGGTCGCCAAAACCGGTGAACAAGCTATCCAGTACAGACATATCGACATACGGGTACTCTTCACAGTTCGGTATTGGAGGGCCTGAATTATTATTTATCCCAGCCTCAATCTTCTCTAACATGTCACTGCAATTACCGAGGCAATTATCCGCGAGGTCCCACGAGAAATCCCGCCTGTGGTGTTGTAGGGCATCTATCATATCCCTAGCAAGCTTTAGTGGTGTGTTATTATTGTTATGCGCACCCGAGTTTCTGGGTCTCAAAGCACTCCTCAATAAAAATGATGTTGCAGACGTCAACGTAAACGCATTTGCCGGAATCCAGAATCCACGGCAATGAGACTCATCCAGCTCCTGCACAAAGTGGACAATATCCTCAGCCGCTCTCTGAGCCCGCAGGTAAAACGGGCAATCAGAAACCTCCTCCGCTGGTAATGGGTCCCGATCTCGGTCCAGCTGAATGCGCCGCAGGAGAAGCTTCACGGCTAAATATGATAGGCGCAGATTTGCAGCGCCGGGGGCATCGAGGTGCGTTCCACGCATGACTGCTTTACGAATATCGTCGTTCAAAGTCTCCTCCCATTCTCCAAGCAGAAGCTCAGGGTCAGTGGCGGATATTTCGAACGGATCAGGAGAGCTCTTTGCCACGTGGTAAATGTACTCTAAGTAACGGCCTAATACATCAGTGAGCGTGATGAGAGAGATGAAGACCGAAGTCGCAGCTATGTGGGATGGCGAGGCGCCAGGCGGGCAGAGATCCTCTTCATTTGGGACGGGAACATCATGCTGCGCGCGATGGATCTGCATCGGAGTACCATATGCTAGACTACACCTGCGATGAATTGTTAATTCGACCCCGTGAGGGTTGGAAGGCAACGGAAAAAGGGTGGAAAAAGAGTCTTCCTTACCAACGATCATGTACAACAATCATCCGCCACATCCTAATCCGAAGTTGCTTCTCAGAGGTGGGTATATTCCAATCCGACGGATCCCGATGTAGGCCCAGCGCGTTGGAAAGCGCAACTGCCAAGCCAATCAATCCCCCATTGCCTAACATTGTGGTGCTTGGTCTGCCGCAAACATCAAGCATAAGGGCCATTACTGTGGACATTCCAGGAGACAGAAACATTTCCGAATGGACCGCTTCGCACGACTGCGCCCAAATGAAGTTCACGTCCGGGCAGCGTATGCCACGAATTTTGGGCAAGTCATGCCAGTATATCAAAGCGCTCGCATATATGGTGGATAGAAGTGCTGGAGAGATTTTCCGTTGATGATTCAAGTATGTATGTCTAAAGGATTCTTCATCGAGAATAGGGAGACAGATATTTGCCTTCGCGAAGAAACTAAAGTCACACCAATGAATCCTTATTAACTCCCAACCTACCCACGGCCATTAAGATCACAGTCTAGCTGCTACTCACAGATCTACCAGATCTTTTGCGTGTGGCTCGATGAATTTCTCAATGAGGTCACACTTCTCGGAAATTCTAGTAGTATGCGACATGACGCCTGGGGGACGCCTGGGCACGGTGGCAAACAAAACCGGACGAGCAGTTCGAATAGAGGTATTCGTTGGTGGAGCTACCCGAACCAACCGTCTCCCATTTGGCTCTGCGGTAGCTATCACATAGCTCTCCAGGATTTCGCTGTCGTCCGCCATGGTAGGGCTAACAATGTGGGAGCCTTTGTTCCCACCGTTAGCAAATATACCCACGCATCTTGGCTGCTCCTCCTCTTGATCATCGTGGTGGCCAGGAGACTGCGGAACCGTATATTCCACCGGGAAGCTCGAGTGGACCTCAGTACGACCAGCGTATGGAGAAAAGATCTGACCCCGATCCGCAGCATCTGCGCGGCTTGGATTATCCCTGGAACGCCCAGCCTTGGGGGACGATTTTCGGGCATAATGGCTGGGCCTATGCGAGGAAATCTTGCGTTTTTGTTGCGGGAATAGACATTCAGTCCCATGTAGCTTACACATGGCACAGTTGTCCGCGGTATCCCTTGTGATACATCGTGACTTTCGTTTTCTGCAAGCAAGGCAGGCTGGATGAGAGTGTGATCGATAAGGCCTCCCGCCCGGGCCGCTCTCGATCGGGCTTTGACCACTGCAACCTCTATCCATGGTGATTTAGAGAAATGGCCGGCCAAACAATCACAAAATAGAGCTCATGGATCAATTTGAGCACAAAGGGATCATAAAGTGCAAAGGCTATCATGTATGAGGCGTAAGTGTTTGCCGCGGGCACTGCCGCGGAAAGAAGCTTTGGTCTTCCCCGCGGCCAAGATAACGGCCTCCGGCTAGAAATTCTCCTCTTGGGCCCCCACTACAGATGGATGTACGTATAAATACAAACCCGTATCGATACAAATCCGCCTTCATGCTCTTAATCTTAGCTATTTAACAACGGAATTTCTCCTGTAGCATATAACTTCCACTCACCGCTGCTTGCTTGTCGTCATTCTCCTCTCCCATATTTCAACCGGAGTTGCGCTATCCACATCTCCAGCATGGCTGTCAACACCCAGAATTTTTGGGCCAGGGCCGATAGACACCTGATGAGAACAGGTATCCCGTTTTCGCCCGCTATAATAACCAAAGCCCAGGGTTCCAAACTCTACGATGCTGAGGGCAGGCAAATACTCGATTTCACTTCTGGGCAAATGAGCTCGCTCCTGGGCCATTCGCATCCTGAGATTGTGCAAGTCATCCAAAAGTACGCGGGCGAGCTTGACCACCTTCTAAGCAACATGGTCAGCCCACCCGTAGTTGATCTTGCGGAACGCCTTGGTCGTTTACTGCCACCACCTCTTGAGAAGTCCTTTTTCCTGAGTACCGGGGGGGAAACCATCGAAGCTGCAATTAAAATGGCCAAGACGTACACCGGCAAGTTTGAAATTGTCGCTTTCTCGGCAAGTTATCACGGCTTGACTCAAGGTGCAATATCGGCAACGTACTCGATGGGCAGAAAGCATGGGGGCCCCGTCATGCCTGGGCAGCTCGCCTTCCCCGCCCCGTATGCCTACCGCTCAGTATTTAGGAAGGCCGACGGTTCGTACGACTGGGAAACGGAGATGAGCTACGGATGGTCCATGATCGACACGCAATCGGTGGGTTCACTCGCTGCCTTCGTGATGGAGCCTATTTTGTCCACGGGAGGAATTCTCGATCTCCCCGATGGGTATCTCAAGCGGATGAGCATCGAGTGTAAAAAGCGCGGCATGCTTCTGATCTTGGATGAGGCACAGACAGGCGTTGGTCGGACAGGGAAGATGTTCGCCTTCCAACATCACGATGTGGTTGTTCCTGATATTTTATGTCTGTCAAAGACGCTGGGTTGCGGTCTACCTCTATCCTCCGTTAGCACCACTGCTGAGATTGAGCGGGGCTGCAACGAAGCCGGCTTTATGTGGCTCACAACACATTATAACGACCCTTTAGCCGCCGCAGTTGGCGACAAGGTCCTGGAAATTGTCGAGCGAGACAACATTTGCCAGCGTGCATCCGCCCGTGGTGAGCAGTTATTCAACGGCCTTCTCGCCCTCCAGAAGAAATATTGGTGCATTGGCGACGTCCGTGGGCGTGGCCTTCTCCTAGGGATAGAGATAATCTCCGACCCGGAGACGAAAGCGCCAGCTCCTGTCCTGGGCCAGATTGTTTCAGATCGAGCTTTGGCTCGCGGACTGTCGTGCAATATAATCACATTTCCTGGGATGGGTGATGTATTCCGTTTGGCACCTCCGGTGACTGTGACTGCTGAGGAAATTGAGGAGGGGCTTCAGATCCTGGATGAGGCTTTCGCTTTCGCGGTAAAGAGGCATGATTTGGGCAGCTGATTGTGAACCTGTGTTTTACGCTTTTTTTTTTCTGAGGAGATAGCAAAATTCGATTCCAGATTGACATGCAAGCTTGGAAGCACACCCCCTCTTATCGATCAATCTACTTACTCCTTTTCGCAAATTTGAGCCTCCACTCTGTATCAATCTCCAGAGCTATTTTGATACGTTCTTAGGCAGTTCTATTTTGCTCTCTAGCCCCTTTTGGAATGAACTCAGCCAATTGCAGTTTTCCAATTGTTCATGGAATTGCCCTTGAATCATGTGCTTCTCCCATCTGCTCCCGTCCAAGCCAAAGTGTCTGAACAGAGTAAACCCTGAACCCAAGTAACAACCGAGGCTCGATTCATGCTCCCAATTTTGAGATGGTTACTATATATATGGACGTGAATTGGCACGCTTTGATACCGATACCGCAGATTCCTCATATTTTATTGGGGAATTGTAACGTGGATTAGAAATAGGAGATGCCAGAATTCAATGCAGTGGCGCCTTTCAGTCTTCATTATTTATCTCTATCCACCCTGCTCCGTATGGAGATTTCTTTCTGGTTTCTAAGAACATGGATGTATATCTGCGTGAGAATTACATTGACAAATTCCATTGTTAGTTGCTGTTTCACTGACAGCAAGGAGGTTATCGAGAGAGCACATTAGGCAAAAACGCTCGAAATCAGGAGACCAGGAGAACGGAACTCCAAACTGTTTTGCATCGCACGTTAACAGAGCCACATCAGGGTATCTTACGCCAGCCCGTGAAGAATATCCAAGTCCGCATTTTACGTGCCTTTCACCGCCGGCTATTTATCCTGACAGCCCCGACTTTAGCGCGACAGCCTGAGGCCGTCAAATACTCCTGACAAGTTCGTAGGTGAATGCAACACGCGAAAATATCGCATGGCGAGGACTCTCTCAATTTTCCAGCCAATAACACTTGACACTACAGCTAGCAAACCGCCATCTCAGCCCCCTGATAGCTTTCTAAATATTCCCAACCGCAATGGAAGCAGCGGGCAGCCTCCACCGCTAATACTAATACACGCAGCAACACGAGCACCAGCACCACCACCACCACTAGCACTAGCACCAGTGGCAGATCCCAACCTTGAAGAGCTAGAGTTGATGATGAACTGGTATAATACGGACATACACCCTTTCTCAACCAATCTCGAATACAATGCCGTGTGGCGGAAGGCATTTCAGCGAGAATCCCTCACCCACCCATTCCTGATGCATGGGATTCTAGCACTATCTGCCCTTGAACTCGGGCGCAGGCAAGGGTGCAATGCCGCCAATGTCAATCAGCGGCCATATACAGCCATCGCTCTTGGCCACCACTCGAGAACTGTTGCCCTCTCCCAACCAGGACTAAAAATCATCAGTGAGGAGAATTCCAAAGCTTATGTTTCTACTCTGAACTCTTCTTACCACCTTTGCATTCGGGACTCTACAACAAGCCTAGGATCTGAGGAACAGCTGTCAGCCTATTGATCTATTTCACCTTGTCCTGCTTCTAGCAAGAGGTATGGGGCAGGTACAGTCTACCGCGATAGACAATATTCAGGACGGCGAATTTGACAACCTTATTAAACCAGATAGCTACAGCCCCTGGCTACCCACCGACGTAAAAGCACCACTATGTAACCTTCACCAGCTCAATGAGAACTGTGAACAATACGGCATCTCCGAGAAGAACATTTACAGCGTGACGATTGACCAGGTTGGGATCATGCTGGGGCAGATTCATGGGGGCGCGACAAGGTCCAATCCAGCAGTTATGTGGGCAAACGAAGGTGCCACCACTCTACTTGGAGCTGATGAGGGCATATAAGCCCATGGCGCTTGTTGGCCTGGCTCATTACTGTGTTATTTTACACCATATTAGGGGAATATGGTGGGTTGATGGATGGAGTGTCCCACTATCGCGGGCAGTATGGTCGTTGCTGGATGATGAGTGGAGACAATAGCTTCGATGGGTGATTGACGTGACGGGGTTTACACCCTAGCAATGTTATACAAGTGTGGTGTACTGAGATGATGACTGAAACGCCGTTCGACACGCTGGGAAATATCGGCTTTCGAAAGTCGCCCTTGGGAAATGGAGAGATGAAGCGCAATTATTTGCGAAAACCATATCTTGTCCAGGAAACTATTACTTTCAATGCTGCAGAAAGGAACAACTGTATAGACGTTGTCAACCAAAAAATAAAAAAAAGGTCCTGCCCAGCTAGAAATCTCATCCTCAGTTCCTAATATTTAGCTAACCAATTGTTTACTCTCTTAGAGTCCTTGCGCCGTTTTCTACCATTCCTCATTGCTTTCTATTCTTTGGCTAGGACGGACACGGGGCTGACGGGGCTGAATTGAAGGTTGGCAGGGCTTCAACTGAACTATATTTCTATATTCCAACATACTGAAAGAGAAATGTGGTAGTTCACCAATCAATAATTTTTATAAATGCCATGCACCTTGACAAATATCGTAGCAACAAGAAATAGACTCATTACGAGTAGTTGTCAACAGCAAAGAGAGCTCAGTTCTACCTAGACCCGAGCGACGCCCTTCGCGGCTCGGCGGCGTCCCGACCTGCCTTGACATCGCGACTGAAAGAGAGGGCACCTACGAATACGCTCCCACCGGCAATTCTTCAACACTGGCGCGATAATATAGATTCTTTTGGAATGTTGTCACTTACATGTAAACGTCATGGTCCATATAAATGTTGCGCGGCGCTCGCTTTATTTCTGTCAGGTAAAGGGCAGAGAGCAAGGAGACTAGGGCCAACCCCGCATCGCGCCCTTCTAGAAGTATATCCATCCTCATCGGCGGCGGTGACAACGGTCAGGACAACCACCACAATGATAACCATGACAACCAACCCCAAACCCACCATCCTCTACGCTGGCCGCCCAATCCGCTACGCTACGAGCCAATGGGAAAAATTCCAACAAAACTTCACAATCATCCCCTACACCTCCCGCTCCAGAGCCGAATTCATCCACGCCCTCCAACCAGGCGGTCCCTACTCCACCATAAACGGCATCCTGCGCCCCACGATCTCAAAACCACAAATCGACCTCCCGCTCCTAGATAAAGAACTCATCTCCCACCTGCCCACATCTTGCAAGATCATCGCGTCCGTCAACCACGGCTACGATGGCATTGACACTGACGAGCTGGGGCGCAGGGGGATCTGGTACTGCAACGGCGCCGGTGCTGCAAATGACTCGGCAGCCGATATTGCGCTGTTCCTGATCCTCGCCGCGTTTCGGTACACAACGTTCAGCGAGAGTAGATTGCGCGAGATGCGCGCGGCCAGCTACTTCAGTGTGGAGGGGGACGTGGTGCCGTATGCGAACACGCCGCGCAATCGCATCCTGGGCGTGGTGGGGATGGGAGGGATTGGGGTGGAGATTTCAGTCCGGGCGCGGGCGGTGGGGATGCAGATACATTATTTCTCACGGACGAGGAAGGGCCCCGCTGTCGAGGGGCTGTTAGGTGGGGCGGTGTACCATCCCACGCTAAAGGGGATGTTGGCGGTAGCGGACTGTGTGGTGCTAGCGTGTCCGCATACGCCAGAAACGCATCATATTCTGAATCGGGAGACGTTTGCAGCTATGAAGAAAGGGGTGCGGGTTGTGAATATTGGGCGCGGCAAGTGTATTGACGAGGATGCGCTAGCGGATGCCATTGAGGATGGCACAGTGGCAGGGGCGGGGTTGGATGTTTACCATGACGAGTGGGATTTATCATTTCTTGCTCTATTTCTTTCCTCTTTTCTCTGTTGTTGCTGCTGCTACTGCTGCTTGCTTCTATGACTAGTATGAGAGGGGCGAGGTTTACTGATCAGACTGTATCCAGGCCCGTGGTCAACCCCAGATTGTTGGATAATATGAGGATAACATTGCTGCCCCATATGGGAGGCGCATGCGTTGATACCCATGAGGTGAGAAATTTCCCTTTGTTGTCATGCAACATAAGATGGTAGCAAGCAAGGCAATCAAAATTGCCGTTCCCCGTCTAGGTCTGGCCATTCCAACAGCTGTGTTACGTTCTGCAAAGCAGCTGGTAACTCACTGATGATATTTCGTCCTTCTTTGCAGAATTTCGAGCGAATTGCCATGAACAATCTTGAGGCATACTTCTTCGGCGACGGCAAGCCAATTACACCTGTCAACCACGTCCAGGGATAAATCTTATGAGATGAAAACAATCCTGGGCATGCGGACTTGGAGTTAACGAGACATGGGTTTATACGGCGAACCTGAAACCCCTCCTAGATTTCTTTAACTGCGCAATATATTATTAGAATCCATCATCTGCCTGTTAAACCGTTAGATTCAAACCATACATATTTCGATAGCTTTGAAGATTTCGAATATATTGCTAGATCTAAAATAGGATATATTTCCAAACACCTGCGCATCGGGACAAGACTTCCCAGCAAGGTTAATTAACCAGTGGCCGGCCATGTCTTGCAGCTAGTTAGTTAAACCGGGGATAGCATCGGGCAGAAAAATTAACTTTAAAACGTTAAAAGAAAGAAATAAATGATGTCAAAAAGAGTGATCCGTGTTATGTTATTATTTATATTAGCGGCATGCACGTTTTTCATCTCTCCTCCTGTAGCTAATTATTGTGACTTAGTTATCTCTCTCATCCTTATTCAATATTTTCCTGTGCCGCTACATACGAATTCCTGGAATTCTTCTGCTCGTGGTTTAAGTGAACTTGCCACTCAAGGCTATCGCCGGATCTCTAATTATTATTCTCATTATTATTCCGCTTGACCGCTGTGATTGCTGTAGGTACGCCAGACCATATCACATCCCTTCTCGATACACCCGTTTTATTTTTCTTTTTATTATCTCTGCCGGTGTTGATATATCCCGTTGCGATATAAATACATCTATTCATTTCCTTCATGATTTGTTCCTTCCTGCGCATGTAATCTGACATAACTATTTAACTCCCTAAGTACAGATAGGAGGGCGTATAGTATTGTTCCAGGCCTTGCTTGCCGTTATTGCGAACTTGATATATATATACATACATCTCTCGCAGATTGGGCGGTGTTGATTTGATTCAATCATCTAAAGCGGGATATTTATACACAAATTGCGGAGAGGAGCATAAAAAAAGGTCGGAGGACAGTTCCGCCGCTCTCAAGAACGCATACCCCCATATCAAGGGATATCTCTCATCCTCCGCTTCAAGCTATCTGTCTATATACATCATCCCGCCGATTCATGACAGCAACGGAGCAAGGCTCACTCTACAATGGAGTGGGCCTATCACTCCGCCCAGAAGCCCGCGTCCTTATCATCATGACCGGCGGCACAATATGCATGCAGCCCTCTGACTCCGGCTTCGTCCCCTCCCGCGGCTTCCAAAGGACAGCGCTGGAACCCGTCCCCACCTTCAACGACAAATCCAACCCAGAGCCCCTCGATGTTGTCGTGAACAGCAGAGGTGAACGACGACCACACGAGAGCCTCCGTACTCCGCCAACAGCCTACGGCGGGCGCGTACGCTACACGGTCTTCGAATTCGAAGAACTGCTCGACAGCAGCTCGATAGACTCAAATGGCTGGGCTCAGATTGCCCTCACCATCTCCTGGAACTACACGCTCTTCGATGCCTTCGTTGTCCTGCATGGCACGGACAGTCTGGCCTATACATGCTCCGCGCTCAGCTTCATGCTGCGCAACCTGGGTAAGCCGGTGATATTGACCGGGTCCCAAGCGCCCATGCTCGAGCTGCAGAATGATGCGACTGATAACCTGCTCGGCTCGCTGGTGATTGCGGGCAATTTCATGATTCCAGAAGTGTGCTTGTATTTCAACTATAAATTGCTGAGGGGCAATCGGGCAACGAAAGTATCCGCGAGCGCGTTTGCGGCGTTCGATTCGCCGAATTTCGCACCCCTGGCTGTCACTACTGCTATGAGAACCCATGTTGCTTGGGATCTCGTACATAGACCAACGCATCTTGAACATTTCAGCATCCAGATTAACCTGGATACGACGCACGTGGCGTGTCTGAGGATATTCCCCGGAATTAAGCCAGAGATGGTGGATGCCGTGTTGCGCTTGGAGGGATTAAGAGGCCTTGTGCTTGAGACGTTTGGGGCCGGAAATGCACCAGGCGGTCCAGATAATGCAATGACAAACGTGCTCGCGGCAGCGATAAAGCGCGGGACTGTCATTGTTAATGTTACGCAATGTATTACTTGCTTTTTTTTTATCTTATTTTTCCGTGGTTTACTCCCTTCTGCTTTGAAACAGCAAACTAACTCATCACAACAGGCCTTTCCGGCAGCGTCAGCCCCGTCTATGCCCCCGGGATGACCCTCTACCGCGCCGGTGTCGTTGCCGGTCAAGATATGACATCGGAAGCCGCTCTAACTAAACTCGCCTACCTACTTGCACTGCCCGGAGCTACCCCTCAATCCGTCGCGCGCGACATGTCCATATCTCTACACGGCGAACTCACCGAACACTCACAGCCAGTCTTCCAGCACCCGGGCGGCAGCGTGCTACCCCAACGAGTGAAGAGCTTGACAGCACTGGGCTACGCGATTGCGCATGGAAACCTCGAGAAAGTGAAGGATGTCCTCCGCGGGGAGGAGGAGTGGATTTTGAATGATGCGGATTATTCGGGGAATACGCCACTGGTATTTATGAGATATTTCTTTGGTTTTATTCCTTTTTTTGTTTCCTGCTTTGTTCCCTGCCACACTTTTGTGACTTTACTGCTGGAGGGCATGGAAACGGGGAAAATGGAAGGATTGATAAAAAAGAAGAGGACAAGGCAATGAAAAAGCGAAAGACCCCGTTCTCTTAACATCTCCAAACCTCCCTCCGCCGCATGGTACTTATTATATATCACGCACATATATACCTTCCCCAACCCAACATATACTTACATAACACTGCACCAAGTTTCTCCCCCAAAAAATACATACCCCCTGCCTACCCAGCAAAATAAATCATAAAGAAAGAAACGCCCACACCTTAATAACCACCTTGACTCACACGCAAAAACAATCACAAACAGCACCTCGCCGCAACATCCCCCAACCTCTCGATCCTCCGTCATTTCCTTCTCCACGGCGGATCCGTCCACTTACGAAACCGCGCGGGCCGAACTGCACTCTTCCTCGCTGCCAACGCGGGGCTGATCGAACACGTCCAGCTATTGCGGCAATCTGGTGCGCATTTGCATGCTGATGAGCGGGCTGTGGCTGAGTTGCACGCAAGACGGCAGTTGGGGAAGGGGTTGGGATTGGGTATTTGGGGGCTTGCAGGTGTGGAGGTGGATGGCCATAGCGGAGGAGGAGAGGAGGTGAACGGGATATAGGACTAACTAGAGAAGACGTTTTGTTTTACTGGGGGACTTGCTTTGGGCGGCTGTTTTTGTCACGTTGTCAATTCTGTTTCGAGGAGTTATGTGGGATAGTTAAGCGATATTGTTATAGGAGTTCTTTAAATACGTTAATAAATAGGCGTGGGGTGGTAATTTAGTTTCTTTGATAGATCTGGCCCTGAGAGTCGAGCTGATATCAAGCCGGGCGTCACTGCAACCGCACCACAACACGCCGGCCTTGGCAATAATATGTCGGGGACGGAGCCGTGCAGTAACTTCCGATTGTGTCAGAGTGGGATCTGATTGGTCCGGAGAAATGTTTGCAGACTAGCTTTATTTGGTTAGGCTACCGAGGTAGTGGGTTAGCACAGGAGCCGCGATATAAAAAAAAAAAAAACGGGATCCAGAACTAAGAAGTTCAATACAGGGCAATTTCTATCCACACAGTGAAAATTATTATTGTTATTATTGTAGTTACTATTGATATCAAATTGTCTCATACTGCACTCAAAAGCCTTGCTTATAAAGCCTGTTTGCGTTCGTGGTTCATCTCCATCGCAAACAATGCACTCCAGACTTCCAATTCGCCCTCCAATAAAAAGGGACAAGGCGAAGCAGCAACTCTTTTTCGATACCAAATGTAATAGAAAGCAAGAAATAACGAACTGGAAAGTTTCCTTCGAGTTTGTGCGGGACCGCCGGCATTCTGCTCTATCATCATGACATCACGACCCGCCCACTGGGTCCCCTCTTTTACTCTTGCTGTAGATGTTTACGCTTTTTCCATTATAAATATTCACAACAGGCGGATCCATTAAAAGAGCCCTCAATGTCACGCCTAACTTAAGCACTATATATAGAGAGATATACATATATATTCTTTTTCTTGAAATCACACTTCAATTGCTCAAAAATCATCACCCATTGACGTCTGAAGTAATATCGAAAGAGAAAAAGACAACCATGACGCAGCCCATTAAAACCGATACTTGGCTCGTCGAGGGCTCAAACGGTTTTGACAGCCTTAAACTTCATCGCGACGTCACAATCCCAGCACTGGGCGACTATGACTGTCTCGTCCAGATCCAAGCTGTCTCCCTTAATTACCGAGACCTGATCATTCCAAAGGTAGAACACCCCCCTTTACCATCTACCTCCTCAGTTTCAAAAGCTAACCGTGGATAAAAAAACACAGGGGCTCTACCCATTTCCCATGACCCTCCCTAGAATCCCTTGCTCCGACGGTGCAGGCATCGTCGTCGCCACAGGGCCCCGCGTCACCCAATTCCGCCGCGGCGACCGCATCTGCACCCTCTTCAACCAAACCCACCAAGCCAACCCCATCACGCGCACCTCCATGGCCTCTGGTCTAGGCGGCACGCTCGACGGTACCCTGCGCAAATACGCCGTGCTGCCCGAGACAGGCCTCGTCAGCGCGCCCAGCAACCTCAGCCCTGTCGAGGCAAGTACGCTCAGCTGCGCGCCCCTGACGGCCTGGAATGCGCTGTACGGCCTCATGCCGCTGAAGCCCGGCGACACGGTGCTGACGCAGGGGACGGGCGGGGTGAGTCTTTCGGCCATCCAGTTTGCGCTGGCGGCTGGAGCGACGGTGATTGCCACGACGTCGTCGCAGGAGAAGATGGAGCGGTTGAAGAAGATTGGGGCGCAGCATGTGATTAATTATAAGACGACGCCTGAGTGGGGGGAGGTAGCGCGGTCGCTTACGCCTGGAGGGAATGGGGTGGATCATGTTATTGAGGTTGGCGGGCCGGGGACGATGGTGGAGTCTCTGAAGGCTGTGCGGAAGGAAGGTGTTATTACGATTATTGGATTTTTGGGAGGTACGGGGGGTAAGGGAGAGAAGGAGCCTAGTATTTTGGACCCGTTGGTGCAGATTTGTACGGTTCGGGGCATCTTTGTGGGTTCAAGGCAGCAGATGGAGGATATGGTGCGGGCGATTGAGGTGAATAAGATCCAGCCGGTAGTGGATGAGAAGGTGTTTTCGTTTGAAAAGGCGAAGGATGCCTATCAGCATCAGTGGGAGCAGAAGCACTTTGGCAAGGTGGTTATTAAGGTGGAGGGCTGATTGGTCTTTGTATTATACAGGGATGTGTATGTCTTATTCGAGCTGCAACGGCTGGTATATCATCTTTTTGATAATCATTGCCTCCAAGTCGAGCTTGCCGATGTCCATTTAGTCAGCAGGAGGAGAAACGGTTTCTTGAGTAGTCACTCTCCCTATTATTTGAGTTGCTTTGGCTACCTCCTAGTTCGGAGGATTGTTAGATAGCATCAAACATGAAAGCTCCCGCTTGGGCAGCCGCTATTTAGTGTAAACAGTTTGAATAGTTTTAAAGGGAGGGGGGAAAAAAACTTTTAAGATCCATCCTTGAACTCTCCAGTATTCACCAATTCCTTCATCTCCAAGTAAGGCTACCTTCCACTCTGGAGAAAACCTACTGTTGATTGCATGCTGCCATAGTGCCGCCGGGAACGTACTTCATCCGCAATGTTCAACACGTCAAGTGGCGCTGTCAACCCCTCCATTAGATTAGCGGGTGAGCAGTATGACGATTCATTTCTTTTATCCAAAAAAGAACAGCCCGGATGTATCAATTGATCATTGTACATAAACCTATCACAGTTAATTGATTGATTCATCATCAACTGCTATCCCACTGAATTTGTCACTCTAGTAACCTTCTGAATACCTAATGCATGGACTATCAGTCAACTCCTAATATGTCAATGATCTCTTTCCACTTACTTGTTTGGCCGGTATCCGACAGACGGGCATAATCAATGAGATTCTGTCGGGCTTACAAAACTATAGGCGGTGCTGCTCATGATCCTTTATAGTGATTCTGGATATCTACAGCTGAAGAAACTGGTAAAGATTCTGCACAACACTCTAGGAACGGCATTTGTGGGAAGTCCATTGGCTGCCAAAGATGACCTGCCGGTCCGGGATACCAAAATTTGTCAGCACTAACTAGCGCGTGAGCACAGCAGTTGCCAAACCTTTGCCAGGTTACCCAATATTTTTGATTCTGGCTCATCCAGCTTCTGCCATTCCGACCGATGTTGTTGTGGTGATGCGTGGTTGTGCCCGACTCCTCTGAGATGGATTGTTGCTGGTCACCAGACAAGGCATATGGTGGCCAGCATTCGATTTCCGCCCGTTTTATCATGTTATCATGCTAACATACGTTGAGGATCGAAGGAAGGAAAAGGAGTGTTTATAATTGCACAATGAGAGCAACAGGTTCAGGCGTGTTGCCCGGATGGTGTTGGCAAAGAACGCGATCAGACTCGAATCCTGCATTATTGCATTGGACATTCGACAAAATGAGACCCTAGCGTTGCACCAATGGGCTGCAAACACAACATGACGGCTATCCCTATCTCTATGCCTAGCGGACATTGCCGCCCTGTAAATGCGTGCATGCGAACAATTCATTGTTGACGCGAGATGTGGCGTCCATTGGTTGGAGTTTGGCGTCACGTGGTTCGGCATTGCTCCCGTCCGCTATGGGTGTATAGAGTCGGCGCAATGAGTGATCATCATAAATGATAATCATGGGGAAAAAATGGGTATTAGTTACCTTGGGCTGCTCTTTATCTCGTAGACAAGTAATCCAATCTGATCTACCAGCAAGGTGTGTATGTAATGTACATATGTGTGTACAAGCGCAGACGAGTTAATGCTATGAGACGACGACCCAGCTCTCAAACTTCAATTCCCCTCTCCTCCAATGGCACTCTCTTTCTTCTAGCTCCCCCCGCGCTGCTCTACAGCGCACGCTGCGTAGTCTTGTGGTCTGTTGACTCTACTCTCCGAGTCTTAGGCCGCCCCCTTCAGCAGTCAAACCCTCGGTCTTCTTGTCCCGCTCCATATCCCGCGTCCAGACCACGACAGAACAACAGCAAAACTGGCCCCCCGCCCTAAATATAAGGAAAAAGAAAAGAAACATCGCACGGGATCAGCTCAATTTTTCTCTTCTAGTGCCATTCTTCTGTTCGATTTCGGTGTGATATTCCCGTTTCCCTCTCTTTTCCCTCCATTTCCTGCTGTGCTTCTGCGGGGAGAGGGCTTCGCGTTCACGCTAGCTCAGACAGCCCCGATATCAGACCACGCTGCCGTCACAAATTTTTTTTTTTTTCCCATTTTTCCCTTCCATTTCGCTCTTCTCTACGTGGCACCAACACGCAATATATCTGCGATTGATGAGGCTTCTTCTCTTCTCCTCCCGCTCCTAGAGCTCTGGTGTGTTGAGAGAGGGTGTATAACCTCTCTCCTCTCTCCTTCGACCCGCATGCCTCAATCTCCCTTATCTATTTAGCCCCACCGCCTAAATACCTAAATATTTTTATACTGCTTCCTCCCCTTTCTCTCCCCTCCAACTCCTCCTCCCTCTGTTCTCTCACTCCCCTCCCTTCCTCCCAATCAATCCATATGACCAAAACCAAAACAATCGCCATTGTCAATGCCTCCGGCCGCCAAGCCGCCTCCCTCATCCGCGTCGCCTCGGCCGTTGGCTACCGTGTCCGCGCCCAAATCCATACCCTCGAAGGCGTCATCCCGCAGGAACTCGCCAGTCTCCCCAACGTAACCCTCTTCAAGGGACCCCTCCTCAACAATGGCCCCCTAATAGCAACCCTCTTCGACGGCGCAAACCTTGCCTTCATAAATACCACCTCGCAGGCTGGCGATGAGGTCGCCATCGGCCGCGATCTCGCCGACGCCGCCAAACGCGCCGGCTCCATCACCCATTACATCTACAGCTCCATGCCAGACCATGCCGCCCACAACCCCTCCCGCTGGATCTCCCTGCCCCTCTGGAGCTGCAAGTTTGCCGTCGAAAACTACGTGCGCCAGCTGGGATTGCCCGCCACGTTTGTCTATGCGGGCATCTACAATAATAACTTCACGAGTTTGCCGTACCCGCTCTTCCAGATGGAGCTGTTAGAGAATGGCTCGTTTGAGTGGCGTGCCCCGTTCCACCCAGATATCCCGCTCCCCTGGCTCGATGCGGAACATGATGTAGGACCCGCTGTGTTGCAGATTTTCAAGGATGGGCCGGAGAGATGGAATGGACATCGGTATGTCAACTCTTCTCAACGACCCCCACTCCCTCCCCTTTCTGGCCCCCTGAAATCATATGTATACAGCACAACACAAATTAGCTGAAATTCTGTTTTCGAAAATGAAACACACAGCGTCGCCCTCTCCTTCGAAACCCTAACTCCTAACCAAGTCTGCGCCGCCTTCTCCCGCGCCCTCCGCCGCCCATGCGTGTACACCTACTCTCCCAAAATCGACATCAAAGTCTCCATCCCCGCCGGCTACCGCGAGCACCTCGAGGGCATAGAGGTGCTATTCGGCCAGATGCAGGCGCCCTACTTCCCCCAGCCTGAGTTTATCAACGCTGGCCACGACCAGGATCAGAACTACGTGCACACCCCTATCTCCACCGCAGCGACACCGACGACGGTGATGACGAAGAAAACGGCGATGATGAAGGGTACTGGTATACGTGTAGGGCGGAGACAGGGGCACGGTACGGGGAAGGGACCCGGGGAGCCGTATGGGGGTAACCGGTCCCTGGCGCTTGTGGATGAGGCGAGGAGTTTGTGGGAAGGGTGGAGGGATATGGAGGAGTATGCGCGGGAGGTTTTCCCCGTAGAGGAGGAGGCGAATGGGTTGGATTGGATGATTTGATGATTTGGATTTTTTTAGGGGTCTGCGGTGGGATGGTATGAGAGTATGAGCTATGAGAATATGAGATATGATATATGATATGGATGACATGGTGGGGGTATTGAATGGCTTGCAAAGGAGGTGTGTGTGTGTGTGTGTGTGTGATGGATGGGGTTTAAATAAGTTGAGAACGGGTATATACTAGGTGTTTTTTTTTTATCTCTCTATAAATATCTGGTGCGATTACGAACATGATCCCCAATTTCTCTCTTTCTTTTTCTAACAATTTATATGGCCGTCCCGTCCTATTCCTTTTTTCCATCTCCCCTCCTCTTATTACTAACTATATGTAAACTCACGTTTTGATTGACAGTGTCCCACAAGAGTACAGTTTCTAGCAATGAGGGGAGAAAATATATACATTATATATATTAAACCTCTCCCTGTTTTATCTCCTCCTACATATAGATAAAATCGGTTTGAAAGGTTTCATTCCGACCTCCAGAGCCCATACCACCACCCCCGAACTGCCTTGCAACGCCGTTCTAACTACCTAACTCCCCAGCATCATAAATTGCCCGTTGCCTAGCCACTATGCACGGCGCGATAGAAAACTCTACTCAACCCTTAACTAGACCAAAGTGACAAGGCTTAGGGCTGGTGCAGAATTATAGTGGGGAGCTTAGTAATTAGAGGGGAAGCTTAGCCGTGAATAGCTTAGAAGCGGCGGCCTAGACAAGGGAGCGGAGCGGAGCGTATCCTCACCGCCAGACGGAGCTTCATATTGGCTGAAAAAAAAAAAAAACCTGTTCGTGTTTAATTTGAGTTTTCCCCAGTTGAGTGAGGCTAGTGAAGAGTCTTTGATTTTTCCCCCCTACCTATGGAGTTCACAGACTGACTACTCCGTATATTTTATCCTTTCTTCTTATTATTTTCTTCTCCCGTATGAGAGAGTGTGTTCTATTTCTTTTGTGCTCCTTTTACGTGGTTTGACGAGATCCTCTGTATTGTATTCTGTTTTGGACTTGATCCCTTCGATTTTGATTGAGAAAAAGATAGACTAACAAAAGGTTTGTATACCCATCGCCATCGTTAACTTGCGACTGGGAGCATCTCAACCCCAACCCCAATCCAAATATATTATAAACACCACCACCAACCACCACACCACCCTCATCAATTGGCTGCCGCCTCCTCCACCAGAATATGCATCCTCCCGGTCCCCGTCCCTTCTTCATCCCCAAACACAACACCGCCACCCTACCATACATACCTACATTACCTCCGCTGTCCACCAGATCAAATCGACCCGCTAACCCCCTAAAAACCTCATCTAGGCAAATAAGGAAAAGAAAGTTAGCAAATTAGCCCTTAGCCATGGCCTCCGACGACGGCCAGGTTCCGCTCCTCGAGCGCGCGGAAATGCCCGACACCACCCCTACAATCCCCAAGGAAACGGCGCGTGAAATCGCCCTGCTGGAGCGCGAGTTTGTGGAGGCGGAGGTTCAGGCGCGTACGTATACATCTATATATCTATTGCATTCCGCGTACCACATATATCTTTGGGAGAAACATCGTATATTAGTTATTGGCGTGCTTGTACCAAAACCTTAAGAGTATATAACAATAATCTAACAATAAACGAAAATACAGTCCGCGCCTCTTTCCCCCTTCTCCGCCCTCTCTACACCCGACGCAATGCCCTCATAGCCAGCAAACTCGCCGACGCCGAGTTCTGGCCCCGTGTCTTCGCTTTCGCCTCCGAAATCGAAGCCTACCTCCTCCCCTCCGACGAAATGATCCTCAGCGAGTGTCTGAAGAACTTTACCGTCGAGCGCATCAGTGTCAACGAGGCCGGCGACGCCGGTGAACCCCGCGACGTCCGCTTCACCTTCGAGTTCGACACGAGCCCGGAGCGCAACGTGTGGTTTGGCGGCGATGGGAAGCTCGTCAAGGAGTTTTATTGGCGGAAGAGTATTGGGGTTTCGGAGAAGAGTGGGCGCAGGAAGGTGTGGGAGGGCCTTGTGTCGCAGCCTGTGAGGATCCCGTGGCGGAAGGCGGAGGTGGATCCCACTAAGGGGTTGTTGGATGCGGCGTGTAACCTTGCGGAGGCGGAGGGAAAGGCCGCTGCAGGGAAAAAGATTACGCCGGAGCAACGATTGGATTTACCTGAGTATGAGAAGTTGGTGACGGAGGTGGCCAAGGCGGAGGCTGAGGCGGGTTTGCGTGCTGAGCGTGAGGCGGATGGAGATGACGATGAGGATGAGGATGACCATGAGGAAGGGGGCCCGGCTGATGTGAGCTTCTTTGCGTGGTTTGGGTATCGCGGACGGGATATCTCGGCTGAGGAGTCGGAGGAGGCCATGAAGGCGGATGAGGAATATTGGGGGAAGATCGCCCGGGGAGAGAAAGTTGAGGGTGACGAGAAGGAGGGTGAGGGTGATGCTGCCGCAGGCGATGAATTCGAGGAGGATGAAGATGACGACGACGAGGACGGGCTTATGGATGCTGAGATCTACCCCGAGGGTCATGAGCTTGCCATGACGCTTGGTGACGAAGTCTGGGACAATGCGCTTAAATATTATGGTATGTCCCAAATTGGATCGTTATTTCTTTATTCTCTTCTCTTTTTCGTAATTCCGTTTTTGTTGCTTATATCTCCTGCTAACTGTTGCTTTTTGTGTGCAGTACAATCGCTCCAGGCACCGGAGTTCGGTTCCGATATTGATTTCGACATGGACGGGATGGAAGACGACGACTATGATGATGAAGAGGAAACTGACAGACCTCGCAAGAAGGTCAAGACTTGAAGCTCTTTTTCTCTCCCCTTCGTTTCGCCCTTGTATCCATTTTCTGTTGGACGAAAATGGCCTTTTGATGGGATCTTCTTTGAGGTTTGCGTGGAAATTCGGATATTTTCGTTTCGTCTTTTGTTTGTCGTTTTTGTTGAACAATGTATACCATACCAAAGGAAGGGAGAGGAAGCATCTCCATCCACCCCTCCGTTTCGAATTTGTAGTTATAGCACAATAACCAGAATTAATAGCAGTATCAACACCATAATTAACACCGCTATACAACAGCTTGACGCCGTATCTGCCCAAACACGAAAAGCAATAGTTAGCGAAGGATCTCTTCCATATTATTATGCAAAATGTACCAAGCGGATAACTAATTCCATACCTTCATTCCGCCGTATAATCTTCCCCACCCGCCTAACCCCACTCTGCAATTTGCCCCCAACCCGCTCCGCCAACGTGTCCACCTCCTTTAACATCACCACCTGCTCCTCCAGCTCGCGCCCCATATCATCCGCCTGCTGCCGCAGCGTGCCCACCGTCTGAAACACCCCGTCAAGCTGCTGGTCCTGTTCCGCCATCAGCTCCTGCTGCCGCTGCTCCTCAAATTCAGCATAGTAGTCTTCCCGCTCGCCGTCGCCGCCGAGCAGGTGATCATCATGGAGCTCGAAGTGTGAGGGGCTGGGCAGCGATGCTCCGCTGACCCCAGTTCCAGTGTCAGTGCCGGCATGTGTACCTCTGAGAGCTGTAGTGCTGGCAGTAACCGTCCGCTCAAGCTCCGTGCGCATACCCTCGATCTCTCTCCCGACATCCTCGACCAGCTGACGCCTACGGCCAACTTCCTCTAGCTCTAGGCCATAGCGGTACGGATCCTTCTCGACGACGCGCACGCTTTCGACGAGGTCTTCTAGATCTGCGGAGAGTTGGTGGAGGGTTGCTTCGAGCTCCGAGCGTGCTTGTTGGAGTTCGGGGGACGACGGCGAGGTAGCTAGAGAGCGGATGCGGAGGTAGGAGGAGAAGAGGGGGCGGATGTCGTTGAGAGCGGAGAGGACATCGCTGTTGGTTTTGGATGGTGTTAGTTGGTGGCTGCTGGGAAGATAGGAAAAGCGGGAGAAAGGGAAGTAGGACGCACGCTTGGACTTGGAGGAAGGGGTCTATTTCAGTTGAGGATGCCATAGGTGTGTGTGTGTGTGATGCATACATACGACGGCAGATGGCTGGTTGGCGACGTGGATGGATGTTGTATCATATCAGTGCAGGCGGCAGAGACCAGGCTTGGCGCCAAGCCCGGCGGCCGCATGTTGATTTTTATATTTTTCTGCTGCCCCTGACATTATTCGTTTCCTTTTTCTTTCTCTCCATACATAAATGTGCAGCTGTCTATTACTTTCTTCTTTTGTGCAGTCATTCATGTATCTATTTGCCATATGACTAAAACTTCTCTCCAACTGAGAACTTGAACGGCCCACAATCCCGCCTCTGTACCCTCTTAACTATGCGTCCCGAAAACTCCCTCCCCCTCTCCCCCTGCTGGCCGGACACCGACACCTACATATCCTCCCTTCTCACCTTCGCGACAACCTCCACTATATTCCGCAATTTATGTGGAGGCGTGCATATCCTCGATTTCCTCACGCGCGTTCCAGACCTCTACACAACTGTCCTGCCACAGGAGTGGAGGGATTTCTTCGTGCACCATGATATCGGAGCTATCTTGGACTTGCTCTTGAGAGATGACATAGCACCTCTTTTGCAGGATATTACATCCCGGAACGAGCGGGGTGAAGACGAGGTTGGCGGCGGCTGGAGAAAAGGACCCGTTCATCCCCCCGAGAGTCTGCTGCGATATATTCATGATGTACGCCGCCATTGTCTCCAGCGCGAATTCACGCCGTTACGTATGCCAACACCCGACAAAAGTAAAAGACACAATAATAATAATGATAATATCAGTAATAATAATGATAATGATAGTAATTGTATTACCATCCCCCGCCACATCGCCGTCGGCATGAAACCTAAAAAGGCTCACGAAGTCGCCCATTTCGCGCGCTACGTTGACGCACTATCCGACCACATCGAGCAGCAAACAGGCGGGGTTGAGCGCATCTCGCACATTGTCGATTTTGGCTCTGGTCAGAACTACCTGGGCAGGACGCTGGCGAGCCCGTTATATAATCGGCGCATTATTGCAATTGAGCGCAAGCAGAATAATATTAGTGGCGCGATGGGGAAGGATGTACTTACGAAGTTGCGGAAGTCGAAGAAGGACAAAAAGAAAGAGAAAGTCAATGGCGATGCTGAAGGTGGGACAGAGTCTGATTCAGCGGTGTCGACGCCGCGGAGTGGGGAAGTAGCTCATGTTGACGGTGGGAATGAGCATGGGTTTGATCCTGATACGGATAGATGTGCTGCGTGCTGTAATGGGCGGACTACCCGTGAAAAGGCGGCGGAAGAGGGGCACGGTTCTAAGGGGTCCATGGATTACATTGAACATGAGATCCAAGACGGCTATCTCGAACCCATAATCAGACATGTTGTGGAACCATCACCCAGTTCCCCCTCTCCAAACGATCAAAAACCACAGGTGGAATGTACGTGCACGTATTCAAACTCGCTACCCCGCTCCAATAAAAATACAGACCCAGCCCGGGTGATGGTCATCTCACTTCACTCCTGCGGCAACCTCGTTCACCACGGCATCCGGTCTCTCCTACTCAATCCCTCCGTCACGGCCATCGCCATGATCGGCTGCTGCTACAACCTTATGACGGAACGCCTAGGTCCCGTAACCTACAAACTTCCTCTCCTCCGCTCTTTTCACCCTCGGCTCGAAGCCACCTCCAAAGCCTACGACCCTCACGGCTTTCCCATAAGCAAGAAGCTGGAAACGTACCCGCACGAGGGCGGTAGTGGTATCAAGCTGAACATTACCGCGCGCATGATGGCTGTCCAGGCACCGTATAACTGGGGCCCGGAGGACAGCGAGGATTTCTTCACGAGGCATTTTTTCCGCGCGCTGCTACAACGGGTTCTGGTTGATTATGGCGTTGTTCCTGTTCCTGGAGTCGGTGTTCCAATTGGCGATGCGCCCACAAAAGACGGGGTGAAGGGGGAGGTCCGTGGGACGCCATTGATTGTCGGGTCAATGCGAAAGGCTGCGTTCGTCTCGTTTGCAGCGTATGCACGAGCAGCTATTCAAAAGTTGTCGCGAGATGAGAATTATGGCCAGGCTATTCGGGAGAAGGTGACTGAGCTGCCAGAGGAAGTGTTTGGGGAGTACGAGGAGCGGTATACGATCCATCGGAAGAATCTGAGCATCGTATGGAGTCTTATGGCGTTTAGTGCTGGGGTTGTGGAGTCCATAATTGTGGTGGATCGGTGGTTGTTTCTGCGTGAGCAAGCTGAGGTTAAGGAGGCGTGGGTGGAGGCAGTGTTTGAGTATCAGCAAAGCCCGAGAAATTTGGTTGTCGTTGGGGTTAAAGGGGGCTTGTGATATATTTATGAGATCTCCCTTTGCGAGGAGATTATGTTACAGTTGTCTAGCGACTATCAGGAGTTTTGGCTAGCGAGTTGTACTGTGGGTATAATAAACTCTCCTCTCACGTCCGTCTAAGTCCAACATAGGCTCCAGTGATGACCATGGCGATGTCGCTGAGGCAAACTTGCCTCTCATACTCCTGTTTCTTTACTCTATAGAGGCATTATATCTCACCCTGATTACCACCTCTGGCTTTTAAGGGTATCATAAATAGCTGGAAGAAATATGCATATAAATGCTCAGGGGATGAGCAGCGTCAATTCAGCTGCTGGCAGAGCTTAGCTCCAAGAGCAACCGACTGGCTGACAGAGCTGATGAGGATCTTGGTCATCGTCAATCATCTTTGCGATGGTGTTTCAATCGAGACAAGTTGATGGCGGGTGACTGTGATCGATTCCTATTCTCATTCCACGAATAGCCAATATCAGCTGCCCTCTTCACATCTTTTGGGCTTGTTTTCCATTGCTCAGGAGGCGAGTCATATCTCGGTGAACCATACCAGAAGAACATAGGGTTAATTTACAGTGATTTTACAGTGGATTTACTGTTTCACATGTGTCACACATATTATCAATTATGACACATGTTTCATTATTAATTTCAATAATATTTTGTTAAAAATTGAATATTAAAATAATATTAAAATGATACAGAATTTCTTAATATTGTCAAAATACTGTTGAAATATTATTATAAGTTAACGTACTTGCATAGCGAGTCGCGCACCATAGCGAGTCGCGCATTTTTTTCAGACCTCAATCACTTTATGTAAGTTAATTCAACCACAGCAGCTCAAATCAATTAAAACTGCTCGGAATCGCTTTCCT
>JAFEJD010004731.1:0-22178 GCA_018296065.1 Blastomyces percursus
TGCCGCTCCACGCGTATCCATAGAGAGTATCCATTCAACAAGTGAATCCTCTTCTAGTTGGGTCAATTTAAAGCCATTTGCGCGTATATCAACGCGTGCGGTTGTTCCCTTTGCCCGTCGGGATACGGTCACATAGGATACACCATATACCTTGGCAGCTGCACGAATCGATTGAAATTGGCCATTTTTGATAGCCTCGAGTGCTAACAAGATCTTGCCCTCTTTCTCGACAGATTTCTGTCTAGTTCCAGTGCTCCTTCGTGGCATGGTTGGTGGTTGAAGATGATAGATAGGTAGGAAGACGCGATTTTGGGCGTGGTGTTTCACTCAGCCGTGTGTTTCACTCGGCCGTGGATTACGTTATATAATTTGGCAGGGTAGTTATACCACGTGACTCCAACTAGCTCAGCCAATGACAGCATCAAAGAGCCAAACTCAGCCTTCGTTCCCCGGGTTTGTTGGAGCCGCAGCATGTGTCTTATCTATCATCAGCTTGCCATTTGAAGGTAAATGCTCCAGTGACATGGAAAATTCAGCTTCCTCACATCTTTATTGATACTTCTCTTCTTTTGGATTGTTTTTATCCCAAAAATTCCGTCGTTACCCAAGCTCCCTCGCCCGGCCACCCGTCACTCGATACACTTTTTTATCTTCAGGACAAGCGAGTGCCGAATCAGTCAGGATAAGAGAGGAGAGAACAAAGAGAGGAAGATCGGTGGAGAACTTGCTCGGAAAATAAGAAGAGATTAAAAGAGGGATATAAAATGCGACGTAGAAAAGACCGCGAACCTATTATCTTGGTTATAGATTTTCATCATGCCAGGTGAGTTTCCCTCTTCCATGACGTTTCTCCTGGTTGTTTCAATTAATATGCAGTTATGCAGTGAGCTCTGTCTGGGAGAAATGATCTATAGCTGTATAATTTTTTCACGTCATGTGCACCGAAGTCGGAAAGCGTCTGCTCTGTAAATGATCTATGCTTTTTGTTAGCTACTGACCTGGCGAAAAAAAATATTACAGAGGTCCCGAGGTCGAGCATTGCTTTTGCAAGCAAGGAGCTGATGTCCTTGTGAAGAATGATTGGTCTCTATTACCATTCATGGCGCTGTCCGATGGAGCGCATGCGTACGTTTTCCCAAATACACATCCCCTTTCGTGGCCGAAACTCGACATCCCCCTAATATTCATTCATTTACCTTCTAGCTCCACGGAAGATTTCTCCTACTTCACACTCAAGCGGAGCGCAACGGATTCGGAGCCCGCCACCTCCCTCTTCGGAATATCATGCACACGCCAGATGGATTCGGCATCGCTGATCAATCGACCCCCTGATGTGACGAGGTCGACGGTCCAGAAAGCGGTGGTGGCTGTGATTGATGAGCCAAGGCATTTTGGACAGTTGAGGCAGAAGTTGTCTATTGTTACGTCCGCGTGGTTTGCGCAGAGGTATGTGCTTTTAGGGTGGTTAATGGATGGACGTGGATCTCTTTAGGAAGGCACAAAGAGGGGGATTGATGCTGGGGAAATTAATATTAGTTGAAGATGAGGATTAAGGGTGGGAGTTGAATTTTCTTTTTCTTTTTGGTTCGCTAACTCTATTTGGGAGTTGTTAGAGACTTCTCGGATACGGATATTTTAAAGGTATGGGTTTGGCCCTTTGCGTTGATTGCTGATTAAGATGTGCAGCTCACTTAAGTCTTTGGTGGTGCAGATATTCCAGGAAAACTTGGCAGAGAGTTTAGATAGTGATGAAGGCCAGAAAGACGAGAACTTGGGTGAGTGGCCTCGTAATGCTCCCTCTTTCGTCCAACTGTTGCTAATCTTCTACGGGAAGGCCTTTCGTTGCGAGAGATGATCCATGAATTCAAACACCAGACTCTGGTCTTGTTTAAATGCCTTTTACTACAACCAAAAGTACTTCATGGACATAGGCATTGCCCCAGGAGAGTGAACTGAACATATAGCTTACAGTCCACTAGATGCTATTTTTTGGCACCCGCTGCGAACGACTCTGCATGATCCAATTCTCGCTTATATCCTTAATACCCGGCCTTATTCACCATCTTGAAGATTGCGCAGATCCGTCCTTTGATAGCTATGCAGAGTCTGTTGTTAAACCCACGTCTCTCAAAACGAGTGAGAGGAGCTCATGTAAGCAAATTCAGCGACTGGTAGTCTGTATATCCGCTCATTGACGGATTATTAGTACTGGCATATATGGGTTTACCTCTTCAGATCTTCGGCAAGGTTTGCTTCTCACTCCCCTTGTTTTATTCACCCTAGCAGTTCACCCTAGCAGATTGAATCTCTGTACTAAATTTTTGATAAGGGAAGTATATTTGGTCCCTATACTCCCCTGCAGCGCCTGGATCTCCTCGCGGATTACGGCACGAAATCGTACGTGGTTGGATCCACAAACTCCCTGCTGTTGCAGCAGAAAGACCGCTACAGCGATATTCTCATTAATGTAAGAGTTTCAGGTCTTTGGCAATGAAAATATTTGTTTTGTACTAACATGGGAACATCGTAGCTTGACGATGATACAATCAACATTACGTCGCCATCCCTGAGATCTGCTCTCTCTCTATCCGCAGCTGACAGGCGATGGATTGATTTTCTGACACAAACGATCAATGAAACTTGGGATGATAACCAGCCAGAACGACCTAACACCCATGGATATTTGGGTTCCGAAGAGTTCATCCGCCTGCAATTTGAAGAATATTTATTGGCGCTTCTCTCTTGTGAAAAGCTCCAGGATGAAATGCGTCGCGGTTCGGGACCTTTATCACCAGGTTTAGATGTTGAAGGTGACCCGGCATCTGAATTTGGCACACATTTCCTCGAGCGTTGGAGAACAACATCCAACTATGCTCTGTTCCATAAGCTCACATCTGACTCTCATTTGTTCTCAATCGTGGAACCGCGCCATCCCTGTGCTGGAGGTTTGGGTATTCAAGATATCCAAAGACGACTGGCCCAACAAATATCCGAATTACACTTGGATGAGCGAGTTCGTGAGGGCCGCGAAGCTCTTAACAAACACTTAGCCACTGGCCAAAAGAGAGTTAATTTCGCGTTCAACAGTTTCTGGGCTGACATAAACCAGCGTAAGAAGAACGAACAACAGCGGAGATACTCCGAAGAAGTTTCCACAGCTGCGTCAGCGGACGCTAACTCAATAGCATCTCCCCGGAAATCGATTTCAACGATTGCAAACTCCCCTGGTGCAGGATCATGGACATTTGGCCCCCGAAAGGCCCCTGTAGTTGACATTGCCCAGGCGCAGGCAACTGTTGCTGCTGCGGGACAACGTGCATCGTCCTATTTTAGTTCCTGGGGCGCCTGGGCAAACGATCGACGAAAGGAATGGCAAGAGAAGAAAGCTAGCAGCAACAACAGCCCTGTGTCATCGCCTACTGCAGTATTTTCGCCCCAGAGCTTAACCACCATTCCTAAAACGAACTCAGACGATCCGAGCGACTTGCCTAGAAGAGGTTCAGAGGATGTTCAAGGCCGCAAGCATCATCCTAGTGGCTCCGTGTCCAGCACTACCACGAGCTTTAGCCACAAGAAGCCATGGAGCAATTTGTTATGGAAGAGTAGCGGCAATCACACCTTTGACCCAGATATTCAAAATAATGTTAATCATAATAATAATACCGCGCAGAGCCTGCGAACAAGCCGAGATGTGAAGATCAAGGAACACAATACTGCTAATGATGTGAACGATAACAATAATTCTAATACCAATATTGATGCTGTTGCTGCTACATCAAAAACCCGCCCTCCCCCATCCGAGCCACCACCAACATTACCGTCACAAAACGAGGACTCCTCCCCACCATCGACAACTATATCCGCGCCTACGATGGATGCACAGACAACAAACCCGCCCATATCCTCACCAACCCTCACCGCCGCTGACAAACTACAGGTAAACAACCACACCCCCGAGCCAGCAATCTCCCCACTCAATCTTGATGAGTCCGCTCATTGCGATCCATTTACGGTCGTGGATCGATCGGGCCCTACGCAGCAGTCGTCAACTAGTGAGGCTACCCAAACGAAGGCGGAGTAGGGATAATTTCTTTTTCGGGCAAAATGGGAAATGGATTGGTTATAACTGGCTAGAAGACCATGCTCCCTAATCTTTTCTGGATCCCCCTTGTCCACATACCTTTCATTGGTTACCCCTGATTTCTAGCCTCAAGATGGAGGGAGATGTTGCTACATCCTCTCCCTCTTCGTTTTCCGTTCCTAAGGTTATCATACTATATACTGTTCTTCCTTGTCAGCGCATTTCAGCGTTTGATTTCTTCCTCTCCCTCTCCTTTTTTCGGTAGGCAAATAAAGACTTTAGGGAAGGTGACCCAGGAAATAATACCCTGTTAATTCTCATCCCGCTTCTTTATAGGGCTTCAAGTATAATTTTTTTTTTCTTTTTTCTTTTTTTTTTTTCATCATTGCCATTGCTTTCTGGTCCCTCTGGGTGAACATTCTATGATATCGTCCGTTTGCTCTTTTAACTTTTAACAATAGGAAATATTTCCATTGGGGGGCGGGCGTCAGCTTTGCTTATTTCGCTCCTTACTTTCCAAAAGGGATTCTCGGGTTATTTATTTATTTATTTATTTTGGTTACTATGTTAATGCTTTTGTTTAGGTCCGGGATATGTGTCTTATCTACATAGGTATATACCGATGCAACATTTTTGTTTTCGAGATAACTGTTTTGGTGGCTAGCATTTACAAATTGACTTACATGTAGGATGAACCTTGGTTGATATGATTGAAACCCCGTTCTCTCTTCCTTTTCCCCCTTACCCTATACCATGCTTGACTGGCTCTTCTTACTCTTACCTTCCTTCATCGCTATTACTATAACCATCCTACCTTTGATTTCCTACTGTCTTTTTGTTCCATATTCATCATGTCACCAAGTCAAATACAATTCCTGGCCATTTAGTTTTCTGAATCAGAGAACGTTATATGAAATAAGCCGAAACCGAAGCTGCCTGGCGGAAAGTTATATACAATTATATACAGTCCAGTCCTTCCAAAAGAAAATGGAAGTAACCGTGCTCATAGCCAGGGTGTAGATTCTATTTATATCTTCCATCAAACTTAATAGTGACAGGCGAAGTAGAATAAGAGACAAGAAGTAACCAAATAGTGTACCATTCACTGTAATCCATTTCTTCCCAATTCAAGACCGTCTCGGCTTCCGTTTCCAACCTGTTTGAAACTTCGTGGCGTTAATCCGAGGGAAAACGTGGGCTTCTGTGTTGAATACCACATCCGTGAGTGGCAGGAGGTCGGTTGGCGAAAATAGGAGGTAGAGATATTTCAGAGTCTCGGCCTAGACAGACGTTAGTAACTCAGGTACGTTTTGATTTAAGTTCCTCCTCAGGCGGTGCGTCTGATGTTGAAGGAATAAATAACTGTCCAACTTACCAGCCAAAAGCTCTCCATGTTATCTCTGACCTTAGGCGGGATGCCATTTACATTGTCAAGAGACATATACCCTTCTCCATGCGGCGGGATTGTATATTTCTCGAACGCCTCGAATATCTCCCATCCCCATTCGCGGTAGATGGGGTCCTCAGTAATACGCCACATCATAAAGAGGCTCTCAATCGTCTCCGGGCGCTGTAGATTGTGCGCATCAAGTGGCTTGATAATATAATCTTGTTTCCAGCCGGTGATGGAGTCTCTGCTGGGTGGTAGAGGAGACTTCCTTTCCCCGGGAACGGGTTGCAGGTCCACATCGCGCGTATTGAACCAGGTGATCTCGGGAGCCAGCCCTGTACTCGTGACTTTGTACATGCCCCAGCATGTTTTCGTGAGCTCTTTGGCAAGGTTCATCTGCTTCTCCTTCTCATCGCTCCAGCCATGGATTCTTTTCGCTTCGGATACTGTAAGTCCGCCGGTTACGCCTAGTGCAATCGTGCCTGGCAAGAAGCAGGCGAGGTGGTCCATCTTCGGGGACAATTTGCCGCCGACTCCGGAAGGCAACTCAGCAACGAAGTGCATGTTCGAGAATTTTGTAGTGGTGATCATGTGCTTTTGGATTCCGGCCAGGGCTTCAGACCACATTTCGAGATAGATGGGTTCGGATGTCTGCAGGTACTGCTTTAGGAGATATTCTGTCCATAGGTCGATGTGTGGTTAGTTCCTGGGGTTCTTCTGGTATATGCTTGGATAACTCGCTGAAATACCGTAATATGAATCACCACGACTCCCGAGTCGGATTTCTTTAGTTGTAAAGTGGCCGCTTTGCGGGTCTACAAAGATGGGGAGAAGGCCATCTTTCATGGAGTTGTCGTCAAGCACTTGCATGATTTTCTCCGCTTTGCGCCAGTAGGTCTCATTGCCGGTTAGGTCGGCGAGATATTTCATTTCTAGCTGGAGGGTCGCAGCTTCTGCCATTGAGGAAGCTCCACTATCAGCATGCGAAACAATCCCCGTTTTGGTGCTCAGGTGGATACTTGCATACGGGATCCCGGATGGGGATTCGTATGCACCGAGAAGTCGATCTGCCAGGTCAATTGCCTTTGACAAGTAGATGAAGTCTTGTTGAGAGACGACGTCTGGAAGTTGTCCTGCGAGGTATTGCGCAGAGAGAAGGCCACCTAGCATGCGAATTGTCGTTTCGAACGTGTTGACGTCTTGATCTTGATCGTAGGTAAGTTCACGTTGGATCCATTTACGAGCTTTCCCCAGCTGAGAGGATAGGTTCATGATCATCATAGTGTCCAGGCTGTCAACGATAATCCATCCCAGGCCCTTTGGGCTCATTTGCGAGCTTTGTTGCGAAATTGGATGAAATTGGTCTTGACCTAATGGAGCGTGAGGATGAGGAATGTGTAATTGCCAGTTAGCCCGTACATTTCTGCTTAGAAGGTTACACTCATTGACAAAGAATAACATGATATAACGAACCCCAGGCATATTTTGCGTAAGCATCCCAGCTGCTCACAAATGCTTCCTTAACCTTTTCCCGGCGATGTTCCCAATTGATTGCCCTCCACCTGTAGAGGCGCAACCCATCCGGAGAGTCCTGAACACGTAAAACCACACCCAATGCAAGAGCAACACAAGCAGCCAAGAACGTCGCAAGTTTCAGGATGGCTCTCAATGTCCATGTCGAAGTCTGCGCGGTTTGAGCGTGCGTATAAAAGCCCTTTGTCCTGGTGTGTGATTCCTTCCCAGACGAACTCATTTTAGTGTCGTATCCCACGTTCTGACTCTTCGAGCCGTTTCGAAGGAGACAGGCGACTGCTACTCCTCACGTCTTTCGATTGCAGTATTTATCCTGTTGATATAACCCGGTCCTAGAAGCAGCTTGCATTCGGTACGACTGTGTGGTTGAAGGTTGAAGAATGTCCACAGAGCGATTCATCTTGGCGGCAGTAAACTTAGATCTTATCTCATTTAGCTGAATACAAGAAAACTAGGTAACAATGAGAATAAAATATAGAGAATGCAGTAAAATTATCAGACAGGCTGTCGTATTGATATTGATGGATGCAGTTATTGAAAAGGGCTTATATATTACGGCAGGGGATTTAGTAGTTATTTAACTAAATAATAAGCCTGTGCCACCCTGCGTCACACTGCCATGCACGTTGTGTCCTTTGTTCAGCACACAAACCAGGAATAAAAAACGCCTCCAACTACGTTCAAAACATCATCCTTCACTTCGCAACAAAAAATATAGGTGGAAATATTTCCTCTAGCCAGGACCAACGTCGTCCCTATAACAGGCTGATATTGATAAATTGAAGGTAAAGTATGCTCGGTATATCCCGCTACAAGGCCTCTACATCGTCCGTGGTGCTACAGTTACTTTCCAGGTCGAATGCTTCTGATGACGGGAAGGGGACATGGTTGACGATGTAAGTTGTAAGCGCCTCTCTGGAAAATATAGTTATGGTAAATAAGTAACGGTATACGTGCAGTAGAATCTCCCTCGAGTCATCTCATATCATCCCATCCAAGCTGCGCTATACTATGTCCTCCGCAGCTCCACAGCCGAAGGTCTCCACCAACTGACGGGAAGTTTACCATGGCTGGATCTGTTTCTTGCTTTGTGGGTCAATTTCTCCCAGTTTATCCACACACCTAAGAAGATAGATCAACTTTATCAGGTTATTGCTTCGGCCGTTCAAACGTTCGTAGAGGCACTTAAGGTCTCCAATGGTTCATGAATGCTCCTGCTATTGGCAGATGCTGAAGTGCAATTTGATAGTATCTAGTATATTTCGTTTGCTCTGCTTCCTTTAAGAATATGGTCACAAATACTCATGGAAACAATTTTATGTTGGATTGTTTAACTAGATGTGCTTTATTTATTGATCGAGTAACCAACGAACTGGGTCCGTAGGTGAATTAATGTATCCTCGCTGTTTCTTTAATGTTATCATCATCGTTATCGTCGTCGCCGCCCCTCTCGGCTAACCTTAGCCGATCGGCTCTGTTCGAAGTTACTCAGCCGAATCTCCCCGCCATCGTTAGTTAACTAACTATCTGGTACGGAGTAGTTTATCTCTTTTCTGGCCCTTTCTCCGCCAATTACGCGCAATTGTCGCGAGATGGGCGTGGTTTACATCGCCCCACAGCCCAGCAGCGTCGATGTATACGGAACTAGAAACTGAATCCACTTTTCGTTTTTCAGGGCGCTTCCGCCATGCTCATAACGTTATCCTTGCTGGAGCAAACTACCTCGGTTGAATCAAAATGGGCTCAAACGAGTACCCACATAAACTGACAGACAGGTTCACCCACTGACACTGACTTGTATGCTGAACAAATAATATAACCTTTGGCCCTTTGCTTAACCTCTCTCCTGCGACCAGACACATCGTACCCCGTCTTTCCTCCCGCGAAGTCGACTGCTGCGCTTAACGTTATCACAAGGGAAAGCAAGCGATATATTATACGAGCGGAGAGCCGTGAATTCTACATTTAATTCACATCCGCACTCGTTTTCCCCGTGCCTCTCATACAACCCTGTACATAGCCCTTCACAAGCACGTTCGTTCGTTACAAACCTCCAAAGATGGTCACCAGCAACACAGACACCCCCTGGGAAAGGGTCCAGTCCTTCCTCAACACCGCCTCCTCCTACCCCGAAAACTCCAGCTGGGATGTCTCATGCATGAAGGCCATCAAGCTTGTGAAAGTCGAGCCGGGTACCGTTGAATTCGAATTCACAGTAACAGAAAATATGTGCAATCCGCTGGGGATCTTACATGGCGGCTGCACAACGACGATCCTAGACGTGCTAACGTCGACAGCGGCATTTTCGTTACCAGACAATGACCTGGCGCTAGGGACGCTCAGTCGGACGTTGACAATGACGTTCCTGAGGCCTGTGCCTGTGGATACGACGGTGAGAGTTGTGGTTCACTTGGTGGCAGCGGGTAGGAAGTTTGTTAATTTCACGGGAAATCTGTTGACGCTGGATGGGAAGGTTTGTGCTAGTTGTGTACATGATAAGGCGGTTTTCAGGCCGGCGAAACTATGAGGAGGTGTTACGGGGGAGACTTGGTGGGATGCGATGTTTAGTGGAATGAGTTGTGTCATTGGTTAATGGGAGCTATGCAATGGGTGGGTTAAAAGAGGAGATGGGGGCAGTCTTCTTATTGAAAGTGACTTTTGCTCCTTTAAAGAGGGGAAGTGCGTTTTCCAGCCCAGGGGAGCTTGGTTTACATGAAGTGGTTCGAGGGATAGATATTGCGGTTTGTACATACCATTTTCGTAGACTTTATTTTGTATAACTAGAAGAAAAATAGATAACTAGAACATATAAACGAATGCATTGTAATCTGTATCTTGTGAATGGGGAGAAGTTAGCTCTAATATGAGGATTAACGTCCAAGGTCGTTGACTATAAGCTGATGATCAATCAAAACGCCTGTTACAAACTGAATTCTAAGGACAGATAGACTCCGAGGTGTCCGCCCTGCCGGCCGGTTGGTGAACCCTTCATATGAATCCATGTTGGTAAGTTATGCTGGTAATGATATGAGAAATTGGTGCTTTAACAGTTTCTAATCCCATTTAAGTTCCAGTTCTCAATTTTTATACTTTTGTACATTTATTTGTTTTATATATGTTTTCTGTCTATGATTTATTTATTCTATCTTATTTTTATCTATTTTTATTATTTTCTTCCCAATTGACACTTGGAGCCTCAAAAGGAATCCTACATTTGACCTAGCGGCGTTCTTCGTTTCGCCCAACAAGGTCGGTCTCGTCCAACCAGTACATGCGGCACGTTTGGCAAATCAGACACCACCAATGCAATGTTCATGCCGTTGTCATCTCTCATCCAATTGGATCATCAGGATTGAGATGGTCTCGCCCTGCCTTTTTTTGTTTTGCAAGGAAGCTTAAAGCTGGGTTTTGTCTCGAACAGGATCTGGAACATATTTACTCACTCCGGGGGCGAAATCAACGGCGCAGCAGTAATGGCTCAAAGTGACTGGGGACTTTTTCTGATTAAATGACACAAGATACACTTTTGGTGTCCCGCCGGATATGTTCCCAGCCCGCTGATGAGGAGGGATGTTGCAGGAAGGACGCCATCTGCATTCCTTTTGTCATTTTATTCAAAATTGCTCTCATATAGTTACTATTTAGCTCTTCTGCTCCATTGCTCTTGGATGACCTGACTGACTGAAGCAGTGTGTCGCACTTGGCTATTGCTTCTGCACCTCTGGGAACCTTACTTCACCACCAGCTACAGAAACAAAACAATCAACCCCTCCCCTCCACTGACAGCTTCCGCAACCTCTATCTTCTTCGGTGATTTTAATTTATGAATTCTCCAAATTATCGGGAATATCCACTCAAGCTACCTTGATATCATAGGTAAGTGCTCCATCCTTCGCACTGCTTTCTACTTCCGCCCTCGCGGAACCGTGGTTGCACCAAACCTGTCAGGACGGCCCCCGCGATCTGTAACTTTCCCCGCATAATTTCTTAAAACAATTCATTTAACAAAGTTGCTCAAGATACGCAATAGATCTAAGCGTCCTCTGAAGCACTTCTCGTATCAACTAGTTTGGGCAGCAGTGCATTTTGCTCACGACTCCCAAGAAATGGCCAGCCCAACGCGCGAACGTCGTCCGTCAGTCGGAGCGCCAATATCAGATCTTCAGGGGCCTGTTGGACCTGGATTTAGCCGTCCTAAGCATAAACGTACATTTACTGGGTTAGGACCTCAGGACATCAAGAAAGTGGAAGCCAGTATCCCGGAGCCTCTGAGAGAAGCGTATGTACTACTACCCCACCTCCGAAAGGACCGACCGATCTTTCAGGATCGCAGAATGGCTCATTGCTCCCAGGCGCCTTTACATTGGATTTTGTAGAGAGAAAGTTGTGCTAATATTGTGTTTGGACGTATAGCTGGCGCAAGTTTGTATGGTTATTTGTCCTCTATCAATATATGAATGAGCTCTAATAGTTCGTTTGGCGGTAGTCTGCGAAAGAATTCAAGACGAAAGATGAATTTGGGGTACGGTTTGTTTGAAATCTTGCCTGAATCGTGTTTGGGATTTCCGAAATTTTCTAACGGGATGTATAGAAAGAAGTTGTTCGCCATGTCGAGACCACTCTTGCCCGATCTCTCTTTAACTGCGATGAATTGTAGGTGCTTTGGTAAAAACTTCAATATGATTAATGCGCGATTCGGGTGAACTCACCGCATCGATAGGGCGGCGTACTCTGGCACTGCATTGGCATTTCGAGACCGACTTGTCATTGAATGGAATAAAACCCAACAACGACAGACCTTTGCAGACCAGAAGCGAGTTTACTGTATGTATTTATACCCTGTACTTGATTGTGACCTGACTGACTTTGTAGATCTTTCTCTCGAATTTTTGATGGGTCGAGCTCTAGACAATGCTATGTTGAATGTGGGAATGAAGGATGTTGCAAGAGGTATGATCTCTACTTCTATAATTAGCTCATCACTGCTAATGCAAGTGTTATAGATGGTTTGAGAGACCTTGGTTTCCGAATCGAGGACGTTATCAGTCAAGAACATGATGCTGCCCTGGGAAATGGCGGCTTGGGGCGACTTGCTGCCTGTTTTCTTGACAGCCTGGCATCTCTGAATTATCCTGCATGGGGGTATGGATTGCGCTATCGATACGGCATTTTTAAGCAAGAGATAATCAACGGTTATCAGATTGAAGTCCCAGATTACTGGCTCGATTTCAACCCATGGGAGTTCCCACGCCACGATGTCACTGTTGATATCCAGTTTTACGGGTCAGTTAGGAAATATCAAGATGAAAGTGGGAAGACTATCCACTCGTGGGAGGATGGGGAAATTGTTCAAGCGGTGGCTTATGATGTGCCCATTCCTGGTTATGCCACACCAACAACCAACAATCTCCGTCTCTGGTCAAGCAAGGCTGCGAGTGGGGAGTTCGATTTTCAGAAATTCAACGCAGGCGAATATGAAAGCGCTGTGGCTGACCAACAGCGTGCGGAGACCATATCAGCAGTTCTGTATCCCAACGACAACCTTGATCGCGGTAAGGAACTTCGTTTGAAACAACAATACTTCTGGTGCGCGGCTTCTCTCTACGATATTGTGCGGCGATTCAAGAAGACCAAACGGGCATGGTCAGAGTTTTCTGACCACGTCGCGATCCAGCTAAACGATACGCATCCCACTCTTGCAATAGTGGAACTACAGCGTATCCTCATTGACCAGGAAGGGTTGGAGTGGGATGAGGCTTGGGATATCGTATCCAGAACGTTCGGTTATACGAATCATACTGTTTTGCCGGAAGCTCTGGAGAAATGGTCCGTTCCTCTTATCCAGAGCCTCCTTCCCAGACATTTACAAATTATCTACGATATAAATTTGCAGTTTCTGCAGATGGTGGAGAAAATGTTTCCGAAAGATCGTGACCTGTTAACTCGAGTTTCAATAATCGAGGAATCTCAGCCGAAAATGGTTTGTATGGCACATTTGGCGATTATTGGCTCTCATAAAGTGAATGGAGTGGCAGAGCTACACTCTGACCTTATCAAGACAACGATTTTCAAGGACTTTGTTGAGATATATGGCCCGGACAAATTCACCAATGTGACAAATGGCATCACCCCTAGAAGGTGGCTTCATCAGGCCAATCCTCGCCTCTCTAATCTCATTGCTTCGAGGCTAGGAAGTCACGACTTTTTGAAGGATCTTACTTTACTCGACAAGCTTGAGTCATACATCGACGACGAAGATTTCAAGGAAGAGTGGGCGGATATCAAACATGCCAACAAGGTTCGGCTTGCGAACCATATCTTGGATACCACTGGGATTCTCGTTAACCCGAAAGCTCTTTTTGATATACAAGTCAAGCGGATCCATGAATACAAGAGGCAACAATTAAACATATTTGGGGTGATACACAGGTATCTTAAAATAAAAGCAATGAGTCCCAAAGAACGGGCAAAACTTGTTCCTCGTGTGTCGATTTTCGGTGGAAAGGCAGCACCGGGATACTGGATGGCGAAAACGATTATCCATCTTATTAACAAAGTAGGGTCAATTGTCAACAGCGATCCGGATGTTGGAGATCTTTTGAAGGTCGTCTTCGTGGAAGACTATAACGTTAGCAAGGCGGAAATTATTTGCCCAGCCTCGGATATCAGTGAGCATATTTCAACTGCGGGTACAGAGGCTAGTGGGACAAGTAACATGAAATTTGTCCTTAATGGAGGCCTTATAATTGGCACATGTGATGGCGCAAATGTGAGTCTACTTAAACCACGATTTCTCACGACCCGAACTCTAATTTAAAGCCACCCTTAGATCGAAATAACCCGAGAGATCGGCGAACAGAATATCTTCCTTTTCGGTACCCTCGCTGAAGATGTTGATGATCTCCGTCACAGCCATCTTTATGGGAAGGATCGCATCACCATAGATAGCGATCTGGCTGCCGTCTTCAACAGTATCCGTTCAGGAACTTTTGGTGATGCTAGCTCATTTTCAGCCCTCATTTCAGCAATCACCGACCATGGCGATTACTATCTGGTCTCAGACGATTTCCATTCTTATATCACGACGCAGGCTATGGTGGATGAGGCGTATCGGGATCGGGATGGATGGCTTGAGAAGTGTATTTTGAGCGTGTCGAGGATGGGGTTTTTCTCGTCTGATAGGGTTATTGCGGAGTATGCAGATAGTATTTGGAACGTGGAACCGGTTGCGGTCGCGCAGTAGGCCGGCCTCTGATGCTGTTTGGCTGGGGTTGTTTGAGACAGTGGAGAGGGAAGGTGAACGTGTTTCCAAGGTGGTGTTGAATATTCACTTGTCATTCCATTCTTATTGTCGAGGTTTGTCATTTTTGCAGGGTTTCTTATCCGGTCTCCCTGGGAGGAAATTGGCCTGATGATGCTTTGCAAATGTGATTTCGGATTTCTCTTAACAAGTATTGTCTATACCGAGACCGAGGCGTATAATCATATAGGGTTTGTTAACCCGTAAATCGCAAGTTCTCTCGATTTTATACAAGTCCACACAGCCTACTTGGCCAGCTTATCAACTGCTTCCTACCAGGCTTCCTACCTCACTTCCAATTGCATTCCTAGTTCTTAATTCCGCCTCGTTCATCTCTAGGTACATACAAATAGCCCGACCCTCCACCCTCGCACGGCTCCAGAACCACCAGGGTGCCTGCCCGCTCTCGTTTTGGTAAACATACCCATACCAGTACGCCAGTAATAGTAACACTAGCGGATGCTTATGGTGCAGCAGGTTGCGGTGGGCGGGGTCTATATGCGTGATGAAGGCGATGAAGGGGGCGACTGGGGTATGTGGGTTAAAAGAAGTGGTGAAGAGACTATGGAGGGTTGTGAGGGCTATGTGATAGGGGTTGAGGTTGTGGTCCGGGTCTGGGAATATGGTGGTGATGAAGTGGTGCAGGAGGAGGAATTCGTGGGGTGGGGTGCGGGTGTATGTTGTGTCTGATGCTGATAGTGAGCTTATCACGGAGTAGTAGTTGGGAGCTAGACGCGAAGCAGAACCTCCGCCTGTCATCAACATTAGGTTCATAGCCTTCAATGGCTCCATTGTGTGGAGTGGAAGTAGCGTCGTGATCCGTCTCGCCAGGAACAGGACCCATCAACGCTTCCCGAAACACACTATCCTCCCTCAGCGGCTCAGCTAGCTTCCACACACATCTCCCGCTTCCCATCGCTGATGGCCAACCAGTCCGGATCCAGATGCGTTGAAGGCTTCAGCGGCCAAGAGGCCTCTGAGTGACTGGAGTCCACGTATGAAAACATGATGGCGCCAAGGAGCACAGAGGCTACCCAGATGGTGTCGCGCTCTCTTGGGTCGATTTGGCTGGGGTTGGCGAGTTTGGTGTTAAAGAGGGTGTTGCCGAGGTACCAGTGAAAAAGGGCTTTGGGCGAGGACGTGAGGGGTTATTGGGATGGGGATGAGGAGCTTGGCTAGGGAGGGAGGCGGGAAAGATAGCGGTCGTGTAGCAGGGTTATAGTTAGGACCAAGTGGGGGAGAAAAGGGTGCTTGACGCTTTCGTTAATCCGGTGTTGCAAGGGGTGTTGGATTGGATTGGCTAGGTGACATAGAATGCGGTATAGGACGTAAGAATAACTTTAACATTCCTGACATGCCAGTCGGACAAACTCTCTACGGTAGATGGGACTCATTACAACTGTTCCAATGGAACAAGCTGTTCTAGCCTGGAAAATGGAGAGCAGTTCCAGGTCATGTTCGCGCAGCTGATACGGACACTGGGGTGGTGCTACGGAATGTATGCTGTCACAGCCGCCAGGCCTAGGGGAAAATGCCGCTGCCTGCGACGAGTTGATCATGCTAAGGATTGTATCATGCAAAGAACATGGTGACTTCCGGGGCGCTGTAGCTGACAGATTTTGAAATCGTAAGCACCCGTAGCCAGCTGATTGGAAAGTGGATGACTGAGAAGGCTGTAAATCAGCAGCGCCCGGCGCATAGCTGCAAGAGACACCGAATGATGCACACTGTTCACACCCAGGTCGGCCTTCGTCACACTATGAGTATGCATACCGGGCGCATTGAGTTAGTTATTGACTAATATATCAGGGGTTCAGGGACCGCTATGCATTAGATGAAGAAAATAGAGGCCGGAAAAGGGATATTTGGGGCAAATTTTATGAAGCGCCTGGTTTATTGACCGATGGAGCCCATCTGGCTGACTTTGACTCTGCGAATTTTGCAGTTTCCACAACCACGACGAGATTGTTTATGCGCCTTGCGCTTCCGCCCTTTTGCGTCAGAGTGCTGGCTCGCAACAACAGACGTCATGATGAGGTTTAGGAGGTGGGGCTATCAGTTCGATGCTTTGAAGATATTTGTTGTATTGCATCGGTAGGATACTAAGTTCGTATTCAAAAAGGATCAGATATCATTGGAGTCAAAAAAGTTCTGGAAATGGCGCATCTAGCCCAAGGCATACGCCATACTGATATGTAACGGGGTCCAAAGTCTTGTATCAACATTTAGAAGATGGCCCCCGCTTTTGATGCCACGTTGGCTTTCCCGTCTAAAATAGATGTATCAATTGAAAAGCGTCAAGTGTGTGAAATGCGCTGTAAAGTAAGTAGGAAGGAAATAAAATGGGACAGATGCTAGCTAGTCCGCTCGCACGGGTTTAAGCGGCCCACATTTAAGGTTTTTGCGCTAACCTCCTTTCGTATTACCAGTCTAACCCTAATTCGTATTTCTTGAATGATTGAGAGGCAACAGAAACGGAGGGATTACGCAAAGCACGAATGCATTGCATATGGGATTGGGAGCTGTCGCCAGGCGTCAACGGGCGAAATTTTTCAGGAAGCCAAAGACAAGCAAGCTAGGGCATTCATGAAATTCCCGGGTAGAATCTCTCCCGTCTTCTGGAGCCGGGGGTAGAAGCTCTCTGTGCAGCGAAAGAACAATGCCCTTCGCAAATTCCGTTCTCTCAAGTATAAAAGATGCCATGGAACCCACTGAATCCAAAGTACTTTTTGATACCCCCACAAATCACCCTTCTTAAAAGCATATCATTCCATTTCAGTGACCCATTAGCTCTCTCTTATTGATAAAATAAAAAGAAAATGGCAAGCATCACCAGAAATCCCCAACTCCCTGCAACAATGAGCTCTCTCGTGCGCACCGGAAATGCTCAACCTCTTCAGCTCCAAGAGGTACCCACCCCAACCCCAACCCACGGAAGCATCGTGGTCAAAATCCTTCACGCCACGATGGACTTCAGCGTTACGCGCATCATCAGAGGCCACACGCCATTCACATACCCATTTCCCAGTACACCTGGGGCCCGCGCCATCGGGCGCGTGACAGTCACAGGGCCAGACACTACTGGCTTCTCCATCGGCCAGCTGGTGATGCTCGAGCCAGCATTGCGGCCGCGCGATAACAAGGACATCATTTACCTCTGGAGCTTCCATGACGGGTGGACGCCCACAGGGAAGAAATTTATAGAGGACAATTGGCACCAGGGCTTGTTTGCAGAGTACGCATGATGCCCGTTGGAGAGCTGTTGGGTCCTGGATGAGCAAGCTCTCTGCCCTCAGTTGGGATATAGCACCACCGAACTTTCTGCCCTTTCTCTACCCGATTGCGTTTGCCGGGTTTCTAAATGTGAAGCTTATGGGGCCCGAGACGGTGATTGTGGCGCCGGCGGCGGGGCCGTATAGCGGCGCGGCTGTGGGGCTTGCAGTAGCAATGGGCGTGAATGTCATTGCTGCAGGTCGTAACGTCGACGTTTTGGAGAAGTTAAGAGCTATCCATGGTGAGGGAGTGAAGATTGTGCAGTTGAAGGAGGACGCGGAAGCAGATACGGCCGCGTTTAAGGAGCAGATCTGTCGCCCTGTTGATGTGTTTATTGACATCTCGCCGCCGCAGGCATCCAGGTCGACGATCGTGAGGAGTGGCTTGATGGCTTTGGGGCCGTACGGGAGGGCTGGACTCATAGGCTTCATCTCCGATGACAGCATTGCTATTCCATACTGTCATACTATAGCCAACAATTTAACAATCCGCGCGCAATTCATGTATAACGCGGTCGATGTTCGGAGTCTTTTGAAGCTGTTTGAATCTGGCATGCTGAAGCTCGGGAAAAACGGTGGAGTGGAAGTGGTTGGCGAGTTCAAGTTGGAAGAGCATGAGAAGGCAGGGAAGGCCGCAATTGAGAATCCGCAGTTCGGGAAGCTCGTGGTGTTAAGTCCGTAGGTATATTGATGTTTCCCTTCTTCTGATTGTGTATATTGTTGCGAGTATCGAAATTTGATCTTTGTTCCGAACTGAATTCTCCTTGACATACCTGAATTTATCTACTATGTGCCACTAGTGAGGATGGCCTTGCCTGAGTTCCGTTACCATCTTGAAAGGTGTTGGAAAGATATAAGAGAATGTGAAACAAAGAGCAAATCACCAAATCACGATAGATGCAATAAATATAGTAGAGAATAATATGCCGAAGAGAATAATATGCTGAAATTATAAAATGCCTTTCTCAAGTTTATAGCTAATATACAGATAGGTACATATAGCCTTAAAAAGTAGGATGTGGCTTTGTGATGTGGAAATATGCCAACCCTAAGAAAGGAAGAAAAAGTAAATCAACTGCGCCCGAACATGCACATTCGCCATGAAATAGTCGTAATGGCATCATTTATTTTCCAAGCATCAGGATACGGGGAACTTAGCGGGTCAAATGTGACAGTTTGCGCGATAGGGCTAAAAGGGGGTATTGGGTTAAATTTAATAGACGGGCACTGTAAGCCGTGAATCACAAAAGCCAAAAGTAGCTCACGAGGCTGTAAGCTCTGAAAGTCTCTTTTCCAACTCCGGCACTGCACGGAGCTGGAGATCAATTTCTTCCTTCTCGCTGTTGTTTTCGAATAATTAGCTAACGAACATAAAAACCACGAAGAAAAACTCTTCACAGCATAAAAAGGGACTTACTCCTCAAGTCTCAGCCTCTTCTCCCAATCCAAGCTGGTAAAAATACAATTCCCCTGCCCATCAAACTGTAAGATCTTCTTATGATACTTCCACAAACTCCGTCGATGCGACACGGTCATCAACGTCACCCCAAGCTTCTCAGCCGTCTCGTACATCACCTTCTCAATCTCCAGCGTCACGGAGGAAGTGCACTCGTCTAAAATCGCGTATTTGGGTTTATGGTAGAAGAGCCTTGCCATGGCAATTCGCTGCTGTAGACCACCGGAAAGGACGTCACGCCACTCTTCCTCTGCATCCCATCCTCCCGGTCGATCGACGATAGACGCGATCTCCACGACGCGGAGGATCTCGTACAGGTCTTCGTCGGTGACACCCTTGGCGCGCATCTCACGCAGGCTATCGGGATATATGACTTGCTGCCTTAGCGTGCCGCGGGATAGGTAGGGGCGTTGCGGGATGTAAAAGATATCTTCGAAGGAGGGCTTTTTGACAGTCCCGCCATACACAGGCCATAAGCCGCCCAGGATTCGGAAGAGGGAGGACTTCCCACACCCATTGGGGCCGACAATGAGGAGATGGTCGCCCGGGTGGACAGTGAAGGACAGTTTCTGGACCAGCACGTCCCCGTTGGGAGACACGATGGGGACATCGACGAATTCGATGGAGTCGCTTTCAGTGATGGTGCCACGGCCGCTGAGGACGGCGGCGTTCTCGTCCGTTGAAGCAGATGAGACGAGTTTCTTTTCGAAGTGTCCTGCTGCAACGTCATCGATAACGTCTAGCAGAGACGTCACGCGGGCAGTATAACCAGCCAGTTGCGAAATTTCTTTGTAAGAAAACATCACCCGTCCGAAAGCATCGGAGGAAGAGAGTAGCATACGCCTGTTCGTAACGAAGCCTGCATAAAAAAATTAGTATGGAAATAATTTATGGGTACTTGGAGGTGCGCATATGAAACTTACTCTCCGTTCTATCCCCCATCGTCTCGGCGGTCTGTCCGGGAAGCTTAAAGAAAACTGGAACACTACACAAAATCAACCCCAGCGCGCCCCAGAAGTACTTAATCACAAAGTCCTCCATGAAACCATAGTACAGCCGCCTTCGCAGGATGCGATTCACATGTTTGATCAGTGTGAAATATCCCTTATCCAATGTATTCTTCTCCGCCTCATGGCCACGATACAAGGCGATCTCTTCACTGTGATCGATGAGTCTCGTATGCTGGAACCGGAACTCGCCCTCCAGCCGTGCTTCATCAGCGACATATTTGCCGAAGGGGGGAGTGAGGACGCGCATCACATTTGCAGATAATTGCACAAGGAGTGACATGATGAAAAGGCCCTCGCCACCCACGCTCTTCGACAAGGAATAATTATATATAGCCATGTCAAGGATAGGCTTGGCGAGGTTCGAGTAGAGCTCTGCCAGACTGTTTGAAAATCGTGAAATGTCGACTGTTATGAGTTGATCTGGGTTTTTGATCCGGTCATCTAGGGCGGATAGGGTATAAAACGACATGTTCGACAGGTAGTGGTCATGCACATATTCCGTTAGTCTTTTCCGATACTGAAGAGCCAGTTGACATTGGTGATAGGAAAGCTATCAACAAACAAAACAGTTAGCAAAGCGCAATCCGTATAAACATCATATACCGCCCTTTATTATTCCCGAACAGACCCGCCGAAGGAAAATAAAAAAGTGAAAAAAAAAGATAAAAAAAATAAAAATAAAGAAAATGTCACATACCATCGAATTCGTAAACGTTGCGGGAACCGCCACGGCCATCCACCACGTAAGACTAAGCAAAAACTCCCTCCCCTTCCCCCTCACCAAACTACTAACTAGCTTCCCATCCAGCTCCGCAACATACACACTCAACAGCGTGCGCAACACCAAAAACACCGAATGGCTAACCAACAACCGCAGCTCCTTACTCTTCCACCCGGGAATAATAATCTTTAGCAAACGAAGCAGATTCTTGACAAATTCCCAATTCAGCTCTACCTTTTTAGGCCCCGCGCCGCTAGCATCCCCACCGCCGCCATTGGCATTATCAGATCCGTTGATCTTGCTCGTGCCTGGTCGTCCGCGGATCTCCGCAATGCGCTGGGAGGCCGCCTTTTGTTCCGCGATTGCGTTGTGGATGCGCTTGATGACGGCAAGAAAGAGAGTTAGGTAGACAACCCGGGAGATAAGTTTGCGATTTTTGACGTAGTAGTTGGTTATGGAGGAAAGGAGGGATTTTAGGGATGTGTCTGGGAGAGAGAATTTGGATAACGCGGCCATTTTTGGGACGGATGGAGTTTTTGGAAAGGCGAGGGCGGCGCTGGTATTTAGTCAATACGTTGCGAAAACGTAGGCGTAGATAGAAAAGAGGAATCAATTATTTGACCGCCCTGTCTTTCCTGAGCTTTCCTCTATAAGTTAATTTGAACAAAGAAAAAGCCTAAGATGAAAGGCCGCAGGGACTCCCTAGTTATGAAGCCAGTGATGCCATGGCGTCATGGACGGACGAGGAATCTATGTGCTCTAATGAGGTGAAAGAAACTCCGATGAATAAAATGAAGAACAATTAAATACGTAATTAAACAAATATAAATTGGCTCGATGACTCAGGGGCCTGGAAAGAAGAAAGAAAACACAGAACGAAGCCGACGATGGATTGAAGATGGGCAGATGGTTGGGATTCGTGATGGAATTCGGAGGAAGCAAGTCACTTGACTCGCCGGTTTGCATGTGAATTGGCGGGTGGATCTCAACTCACCGGGCCGAAGGTTTTGCCGGGTTACCCCGGATTTCTTCCATGACAAAGCTTGTGAAATGATATCGAATGGGAAGAAGGAAGGATGGAAGAAAATTCCATCTTAGCGTGGGTGAAATAAGGCATCGTTTCTGCTTGCTACATATATGCAACAAGTAAAATTCCGCACTATCCTTCGAAAATGCAAGGACATACAACGGAAGACACCGAGCATTAAGAAAAGGAGACTGGGAAGAGAAAAGAAAACCAGACATAATTAGCATTGATAGATAGGTGGGATTATTATTATTATTATTTCTACACCACTTCATCGCGAGGATATGTGGGGGGGTCATTTTAGTAAGTTACACAAAGTAGGGAAAACCACGTAGTTAGCAGCAGCCTAGGCTGACTACTGGACTAAAACCCCCTGAGCTGTTTCTAT
>JAFEJD010004733.1:0-12552 GCA_018296065.1 Blastomyces percursus
TCGCGGGTTAATCGTTTTGGAGGTAAAACAGGAGGTTCTGCAGGTTCTGGAGATTCAAGAAGAAGAATAACATTCAAGAACAACAGCCAACTGGTGTAGCTAGTCACATGATTATATTTACGGAGCTTGGAACTTGGTGAGATATCTAACGAAGAGTTGATTGTAAGGGAAAAAGTGCCTTCTTTTCTTTAAGTGATATTTTTATCTAACTAATTCACCGCTCGGTTGTTGGAGCATGGAAATCTATTTTATTATATGCTACAGACTGCCTAGCGAGATCTAGCTTATATGGCGAGATTAGAGGCTTGGCAGCGGAGGAACGATGCTCCGAGACACCCCACGTGATATGATCATGTGAGATCACATTAGCACTAAACTCAAAAAAGGTTAGGCGCACGAACATCGGTACCTGTGATGACTAAGCAGCATTCTACCAGGCGGCGATCTCGGCTACGGTACGGCTCCGGTACCAAAGTGGCAATATCGTCGAACTCTAACAAACTCGCCGCTTGCTGCTGAGAAATAATGAGAACCAGCGTCCCAACAATGACTCTGACGCCTTCTTTATACTGAATGGATTTACTCAGCTGAGACCCTGATCATTCAGCCTTAGCCAGAGTAATTTCCTGTCTTTTGGCTGACCCGCCTGCCACAGGATGGCCTTCAACGCTCCGCTTTCCCTGCCTGTACGAAATTTTTCATTCGTTTCCTCTCAGCTGGACAAAGTACATTCCTTACTGACCATGAAAAAATATGCAGAACGCGGCGGCTGTGGCTACGGATCTTTGGCCCTCCGTGGCTAATGCTCTGGTAACACCGTGGAAGAGTTTTGGCCGGCCATCGCCATCGGAAATCAGTCCTGTCAAGGAACATCATGATCTTCTTCGGAGCCGCCGGGATGAATCTTCAACGGTGAGGCTTTCGCTTAGCCATATATTGAATATGCGTTGCTAATGATCCCAGGTTCAATCTCATACGGTCCTTCCCGAGTGTTTGAAGTCAGTCCCAATGAACGCTCTGCGAAACAGCTCCATAGCAAACCCTGCGTTTGGCCAACAAACCTTGTCTTCAATACTTTCTTCTCGTACGTTGAACCTACCCGCAGCTTTTTTCTTTTCCTTTTTCTTCCTTTTTCCATTTCCACCTGTCTAATAACTCGGCTTTAGCTACTCGGACAACTATTCTGAACAACCGGTTTCCTTCGACGGCGAACAATGTCAAATCCAACTCCCCCCGCCAGTACTCTACCATTTCTCTCCTCCAACTCGACCGTCCGCGGAGGATTCCGGAATTGAAAGGCGTTTCACAGATTCAGCAGCACAGATTCCTTTACGGCGGACCTTTCCAGAATGTCTTAGCCCACACTGAGAGAACCGCAAACAGTAAACCCCATAGCGTGAGCGCCCAAAATGCGTTTTACAACGCCTTGCTTCGCGCCAACATGCCTGCAATCATCATTGAACGATACCGGAGCGGAAAATATGCTAGTGATGGTTTCAGTGAAGCTACATACCTAAAGGCTCTTGAACGTGTCGGCGGCTTGGATGCTAGCGCAGGTTTCAGGCCTGCACAGAACCAATTTCAATCGCAAAATCAGAATCTCAACAACGATCAACTCCAAACGGTTGGGCAAGCGGTTGCGGCCCATATGAATGGAGGACAAGTTGGACTATCTACGAAAAAGGACGGTACTGGAGCCAAGGAATCCCCTCTCTACGTCGTGGTGGAGGAATCTCTGTCAAGCTCGATTTATCGCTGGGTCAAATTCATCTTCATTTTCCTGCTCTTCACATACGTCTCCTTCGTCGTGATCAACATCATCGCAGACACTACCGGTATCCTGAAAAACGTGCGAGGCTCCCAGCCCAACGAAGCGCAACCGCAGCACCAACAAGTTCGGTTCAGTGATGTTCATGGATGCGACGAGGCCAAGGAGGAACTGCAAGAACTGGTTGAATTTTTGACTAACCCTGAACGCTTCAACACGCTTGGTGGCAAACTCCCTAAAGGCGTACTCCTAGTTGGACCCCCTGGTACCGGAAAAACACTACTTGCTCGAGCTGTGGCTGGAGAGGCTGGTGTACCTTTCTTTTACATGTCTGGGTCAGAATTCGATGAGGTATATGTTGGTGTAGGAGCCAAGCGCGTTCGCGAACTGTTCAATCAAGCCCGAACCAAGGCACCTGCGATCATATTCATTGACGAATTGGACGCGATCGGAGCAAAGAGAAACGAGAGAGATGCCGCCTACGTGAAGCAAACTCTAAATCAACTTCTGACCGAACTCGACGGGTTCTCCCAGTCTACCGGCGTTATTATCATTGCAGCAACCAACTATCCAAAACTACTCGACAAAGCCCTAACACGGCCTGGCCGATTCGACCGTAGGGTCGTAGTCGGCCTTCCTGACGTCCGCGGCCGCGTTGATATCCTGAGACATCATATGAAAAACGTCCAGATAAGCACAGATGTTGACACTACTGTTATTGCTCGTGGAACACCTGGCTTTTCCGGCGCCGATTTAGAAAATCTCGTCAACCAAGCTGCCATTCATGCCAGCAAGAACAAACAAACCAAGGTCGGCCCTAAGGACTTCGATTGGGCCAAGGATAAAATAATGATGGGAGCCGAAGCGCGTAGTAGAGTTATGCGGGAAAAAGATAAGCTTCTTACCGCATATCATGAAGCAGGACATGCTCTTGTCGCCTACTTCTCTCCCGCGGCGACGCCCTTGTATAAAATTACTATTGTTCCGAGAGGCATGTCTTTGGGTACCACGCATTTTCTCCCGGAAATGGACATCGTTTCGCGGAATTATACCGAGTTTTTGGCGGATATCGACGTTTCTATGGGTGGTAAGGCTGCTGAAGAGCTTGTTTTTGGACCTGAAAATGTCACGAGCGGTATTTCATCGGTATGATTTCGGCTTTTTTAGTTTTTCGTTCCTCCAATATTGTTATTTCACACTTTTGCTAACTCGTTTCTTTTGCTCTTCGGGTAGGATCTCCAACATGCAACCAACACCGCCTTCTCGATGGTGACGCAATATGGGTACTCCAAGAAACTAGGCTCCATCGACCTCGTTACAAACTACAAGACCTTATCTTCGGAGACCAAGCAAGAAATCGAATCTGAAGTCAGACGTCTAGTCGAGGAAGCGAGTCGGCGTGCAACAGCAATTCTCACAGAACACCGAAAGGAGCTAGAGCTGTTAACCAAGGCATTGATGGAGTATGAGACATTGACGAAGGAGGAGATGGAAAAAGTATTGAGGGGAGAAAAGTTGGATAAGCTTGAATCGATACCCAAAGCACCAATTATACTGCCCGATGCGCTGATGGCAGCCGGATTGAAGCCGACAACTGGTGAATCTGCCGCGCCAAAATGAGCATGAGTATCATTTAATGCTTTCCTGGTTTTGCTCTATTTCTTGTTTTGTTCTTTTTCCCTTTTACTTTTTTTTCTTTCTATTATTAGTAGTATACAATTGGTCTCTCTTGATTCTCCCGTTGTTTGATTCTTTTTAACATATAGCTTTTTCTTTCATCTTTTTTTAGCACTAGGCTTCATATCTTTTGGAAGCATACATACATGCATACCATCAACACTCATCTCCTAAAACTATATGACACAGATATACGATTATCTGCTCAGTCACTTTCGCACACCATATCTCCCATGTGGTTTTCTCGTCTCCTTTTTTTCTCTGCTCACATTTTCCTTTGTTGGAGGCGAGCATGCATGCAACACAGCGAAAACAATGGATCTATCAGCTTTAAACTTTTCAGGTTCTTCCCTCCTTTTCCTTTGTAAACTTCTAAACGTCTTCTTACTACTGTTGATCAGGCAAAAAGCACTGATAATATGTAAAGTACACTTCATTACTATCGACGTCCTTCAAACCCTACCCTGGGCGGACTAGATGCAATTAACTACTTAGGAAAAAGCAACAAAAAAAATGGAAACCCTCATTCCGTACATTTCAGTCAAAACAAAAACTGTCAAATCGTACCGGTCAAAAAAACCTAGCTGGCTATTTAAGTTTTGTAAGAAGGAACCCTTTGTCTCTCACTGGTGGCGGAGCAAGCCGGCGTTTTCGGCTTTCCTTCCTTCACTTTTCATTGCTGATAATCAGCGCTGTTTTCTTTCATCTATTTTCCATATTTCTCGTCCTTTCACAGTAAAAGTCCAGAGAAGATAAAAATGAGAGAGGGTGGGGGGAGGAGGGGCTAAGGGAGGAGGAGGATTACATGCGGGAGGAAAATAGTAATCAAAACCACAAAAGGAAAAGGAAAAACAGAAGAGAAGCCAACGTAAAAGCAGAGGAAACAAGCAACTAAAGTAGGGAAACAAAAAAAATGAGTTCAGATCTATATTTTCTAGCAAGAGTGCGTATGCAAGCCATAGAAACTCTGATATCAATGTCCCATTTTTGACACTTGCATTGCATAGCTCGCACATGTTCTGTCGTGAGGGAAGTGGGGAAATAATGCATGTATACATTATTAGATGTGCTTCTTTGGAAGAAACTAAGGGGGAATAAGTAGAAGGATTAGGGTGAGAAAGATACACCTGATGACTATCTGCTAAGGGAGGTACTTGAAATTTTTCTTCGACCGACAAGATTGATCCTGTTGACAAGGGAAACGAGAATAACTTGTTGGTTTTGACTATACAATCCCTGGTACATGTGCTGTAATGTACATTCTCCCCTTCATACAAATGGTACGAGCACCCATCTTATTATCTCCGCAACATCTTGAGAACTTTTCCTTTCAAACTTAGATCAGGGCCCTTCAACAATCTAGTCACAAGAAAAGGGTAATATAAGCACTAGGCGCTGGGGAAAGGAGGGGCAGTGCCCAATTCACTCTCCTACATTGAAAAAGGAGCAAATGTAACCTATCATATATCAAAACCTTCATACGGCCCGGCCCCTCGTTCCCCGATCCGTCCACCCACTCCCATCCACCGCCACCGACAGCAACCCCGCAGTTCCAATCTCAGAAGTGAAGGCTTGAAGCCTGGCCCCGCTGGACCCTCCTGCGTGTGTGCTTGCGTGCATACAACATACATGCATTGCATACATGCATGTAAGTGTGCCCAGTTTGCAAGTCCCTGATCCCGTTTCCCATCGTTAGAAAATGTGTAGGATACTCCTGATTGGCCGGTAACCGCACGGGTCTTCTTCCTATCTAGAAGGATGCAGGCGGGTTAGATATTAGTATAGGCAGAGGCTAGGGGCATTGAGGTGGTATTGCATGATTTTTCCGTTGTTTCCCTTGTGGAGGGACTAAAGGGGGAGAGAGAAGGGGGAGGGATGGAAACCCGGAGCGGGATACCCCACGCTTAGTATGTAGTGCACATGTGTCTGTGCGTGCCTAAGGCTGAAAGGTTTTTCATCAGCAACCACTTAATTGGCTCATACCACATGGTGGGAATGGAAACAGAGCACAAACGAGTGGTGGACAGGAAGGAAATCTAGCGAAAAGGGGGAAAAGATAAGAAAGGAGGTTGTTATCTTGCCTGGGTTGAACTGGATCTTCGGGGGTATCGGATGAATGCTTTAGTAAGTGCACTGGAAAAAATATGGTAGGAGACGGCAGTGCCGCAAATGTGTTGTGTCATATTTGTGAAGAGGACGTGGGATATCAAACCAATAGAGGGAAAAAAAAAAAGGGAAAGGGAAAGGAAGAGTCCATCTCAAAGTAAGACGCACCAGTCTAGAGGGGCTTTTAGAAGCACCGGATCGGGTCCCCTATTCGCGCACTATTTGCTAGAAACCTTTATATGTTTTTGTTTCCCCTTCTCTTTTCCCTTTCTCTTTTATTTCGTCCCCTTTATACCGGGTGAGACGATAATGGGGAGCGCGAGGAGCAGGCAAAGGAGGCAAGGGGCGTTTGGCGGCGGCGCCCAGTTCATCAATCGTCACAATGCGTTTTATGGCTATTGCCTTTCCTTTCTCGATGCTCCTTGTTTCCTTTTACCTTTCCCAGATCCTCCTCTTTATCCCTCCAGATAAGAACGGGGGTAGCGAGGGATGACAGGGTAATGAGAGAAAAGAGAGCTACAACGTGATAGCGATAGGCAGGAATGTTAATAGGCGGCCTGTATCTGTTGGAAGTGGTGGAGATAGAAAATCTACCATGAGGCCGCAAAGCTGAGAGACAGAGCGGTAATCGCGCCGCTTAGCACAGATAATAAGGAAAAGAATAAGTGTAAACCAGGATTGAAGTAACTGTTTTCATCTGATTACACAAATTCCGATCTGCAAGAAAGTAAGGTTTAGGAGCACAGGGGAAGATTGCCAAAGCTGTAGAAACGGGTCAAAGAACCGAAATTAAGAAAGGGCAACAACCCAAAAATCTAGACAGAGGAAAAAGCATTAATGGCCACTTTTACTCCGTACTTTTGTGGCCTACATACACCCATTTGAAAATTCCCCGAAAATAAAAAGAAAATTTGCAGAAAGGGGCCCAAAAAAAGAAAAAGACAAACTAACGGTAGTAAAATATGCCGGCCCCTAAAAATAAACCAAAAGAAGACAAAACGAGAGAAAAGTAAAACAGGAGAGAAAGCACTGTGATTGGACAAAAATGGATCAACATCTTCAATCAGCCTGAGTTTTCTTTGCCCCGTCAACGCTTTGTCGCCTATGTCGTGCGTAATCCGTAATTGCATCATATATTTTAACCACGGCTCGAGCCAGCCAGACCCTGAAAAACTGACAGCACCACCAAAATAGGTACGGATGATAAAAGCAGGGTTCAAGACCACCTGCCGGCCTATTCGATCTCACCTCGTTAATTATTAAGTCCGTATCGATGTATCGATGTCATGAAGAGAGGAGAACTGGTGGGGTGGACGAAATCATGCAAAATAGTACCCAGGAATTGTTGATGGTGGTAGCTCTTGGGGAAAAGTTTTTTCGGTCACATCCCTCAAGGAAATTCCGAATTATCGGGGTTTTTTTTTCGTTTTCATGTCGAGGTGGAGGAGGCCGACGACGAAGCCACGGATCTGCTCTTCCTCGATTCCGCACAGGAACCTAGGTACAAAAAGTTATTAATTAATACTTGAGGTGTAGTCATAAGTAGGTTTGTTCATTTTCCCAACATATTTTCGTAACATATACAGCACATTGTGTATCTCCAGTGAGCACATAGCGAACACTGCCGATAAGGGCGAGGGGAGAAAGTCCAGCAGATGACCGACGACGGAATTTACATACTGCAGTCTTTCGAAGCGTTTTCCCTAATCCCGTTGATTGCTTCATCAGTACAAATTCTGACATCCAGAGGTTTCTTTTCCTGTGCATTGGCTAAAAAGCAAAAGTGTTCAAACATACCGCGAGATCACATTTGGCGGGCATCGTATATGTGTTCGATGATACTCGGAGCACCAGGAGTAAACCAAGTATAACTTGTGACCACAACTGTGAATCAACTCTTTGTAATCGCACATCTTTCCTGTGTAAAAGTGGTAACGAAAACAAGACTTTGTCCTTAACTGGGTGCATGAGTGGTAAGTTAAGGTACTTGCTGCTTGGAGACAAATTTGAGCAGGAGCAGGAGCAGTTCTGAGCCATGCCCTTTAAATGATTTCTCTCAATGGGAAAAATTGAAGGTCGATTGATGTCCCAGAAGCAAGGGAAACATTCTTAAACATGCAACGCTGAAGTGGTTGTTGCCTCTCAAAAGAGCTCAGCGTATTTCCTCCCGTTCGGATAATGACGCTGAACCTATCCATATCGTAGGCCCCGGTCCATGTATACCAGGAAACAAAAGCCGCTCGCTGCTGTGGAACCCGACAAAGATATATAAGGGAGAATTATCGTTGAGATCAAGCCTTGGAAACTTTCCAGCACAAGGCCCGAAGGTTGTAACTAGCTTCCAAGTATGCGTGCTGAGTGATCAGTTAAGAGGCAAAGTAAAACGAAACCGGCACTTCACACTATCATTGCCAAACGAACAAATGGGAAAGTAAAATAAGAGCGCGGAGCCTCAACTAGCAGGGCTTACCAGTCATGGCGGTGATCGCCCCCCCTCTCCCTAAGGCTTGTTGTCCTGGCGTCCCAAACTGGCCTACACGGGAGAAGCCCGTCCGTCGTGGCGTTTTCTGTTTCTTTTGTTTCCCTTTTTGCTTTTGAGAGTCAAATAGCTCGCTGTAGTAATATGATTCATGCAGCGCTTGAAGGTTGAAGATTCAATTCTTGTCTCTTCCGCCTGGCGCGCCCTGCATGCATAAAGTGGTTTTCTCTTTCTCTTGATGTGAGAAATAGCCCCTTGCCATAGACACACCAAGCTAAGCAATGTTTTGTCACCAACAAGAAGGGGAATATCCTTTAACTCTGATTGCTTGATACCCGGCACAACAGGCCTGTTTCCGAATGTTTCTAAACCCTGTTATCGTGCAGTTATTCCCAACTTGTGCATCGACGTTGCCGAACAACTAGCCCCATTGCGGTCTTGTAGTCGACACAATCCACTGAGATGCAGGCAAACGATCAATCGAAGTTGTAACCGAGACGTAATCAAGGAGTGAGAAGGCTAAGATGGATTTCAGGCATCACAAGAATGCTGTCCGAGGAACGCGGAACGAGCAGAAAAAGCAAAGGGCACTCTCCCCCCTTGCCCCCAACGAGACTCGTCTTATGCCGTATAGTAAACATCCAGTACAACCTAAGCACAACCTTATCAGATGACACCTCGTGGCTATCTAACACGCTGACACAACGACACAAGGCGGCCTCTTTCGCAATGTCGGAGTGCAGAATGGCAGAACCAGTGCAACGGGAACCAATCTATTACGAACATTTGCATCAAACCAAGAATAGAACAACTGACTTCTAAGCTCTACACGAAAAAGGTATATTCGCACAAAGGGAAAATTAAAAATGAAAATATGGGTATCCAAAGGAGCATCCTGCCTGCTATGCTTGATGAAGATATTATAAAAACAAAAACAGAGGTGAGTGGGCGGGACAAACAACTCCACCAACAAAACGGCCGTTCGTTCGTTCGTTGTTCAACAATCAAATCGACTGGATTGTATTATTGTCTAGCCAACCTCGAGACATTTCGACGGCCTTCGACCATTGCTTATACATCCTCGAGCTTTCTGATTCAGCTATTTGAGGTTTGAAGACCGTCCTACTCGACTTGTTCATTCCTCGTAATGCATCAAGGTCCTTAAAGATGCCAATCGCGTATCCCGCCGCAATAGCAGCCCCTAATGCGGTAATCTCGTGCATCTGTGGCCGTTCAATGGGCATTTGGATAATATCCGATTGGGACTGCATGCATATGTCGCTAGCAGACAGCCCTCCATCAACTGTTAGCTCCTTCAGCTTCTCGCCGCTGTCTTTCTCCATTGCATCTAGGATTGCTTTGGTCTGGAAACACACAGCTTCCAGTGTGGCCCTGGCTATGTGTCCTCGTTGCGTGTGTTGGGAGATGCCGAAAATTGTGCCTTTTGCATCATCAATCCAGTAGGGAGCAAATAATCCGCTGAAAGCAGTAACAAATACGCATCCACCCGAATCAGGCACGGTTGCAGCTTCGTCGTTGATTTTCCTTGCATCTCTGAAGAAGCCTAAGTTGTTCATTAGAAAACTGACACCACTTCCAGCAACCGCAATGCTTCCTTCCAAGGCATATACAGGTGATTCGCCTAATTGATATCCAACTGTTGCAAGTAAACCATGCTTAGATATTACGGGGGACTTCCCCACATTATAGAGAAGGAAGCAACCGGTCCCGTAAGTATTTTTAGCTTGGCCAGGCGAGAAAGCACAGTGCCCAATCAATGCAGCGGATTGGTCTCCAAGACAGCTCGTGATTTTGATGCCTTTCAAGGGGCCATCCGCCATTGAACCAAATGCCGATTCGTGGGCAGAAGCAATAATTTTCGGGAGCTTTATTTTCGAGCGATCAATCTCAAAAAAGTTAAGCAAGGTCTCATCATACTTGAGAGAGTGCAGATTTGTGAACATGGTTCTAGAGGCATTGGTCACATCTGTGACGAAGATGTCGTTCTTTTTCCCGCCGTTTAGATTGTAGATGAGCCAAGTATCAACAGTTCCGAATGCTAATCGACCATCGTCGTATGCCTTTTTCACATCAGGGATATTTCGAAGGAGCCAAACCAGCTTGGCAGAAGAGGAATAAGTTGAGAGCGGAAGCCCACATATCTCTTGCAGCTTATCCGCCCCTCCCTTTGACTTCAGCTCTCTAACCAGCGAGGTGGTCCTCGTGTCTGGCCATGCGATCGCATTATTCAGCGGTTTTCCGGTCTCCCAATCCCATACGACGGTGGTTTCGCGTTGGCCGGTCAGGCCTATTGTCTGAATATCTGCGATTGAGAAACCTTTAGAGGTAAAGGCCCTGGTTGCCTGTTCAATGCATTTCTCCACCGATGAGACTATTTCTTCTGGGTCCTGTTCGTGCCACCTGCGCAATCAGAGAAAGAGGATTTCTTCTTGTCAGCTGCAATCGTCCCTTGTGCCCTTCACTCATCGACAGGGGAGGGGCCACCTCGCCTACCCAGAATGCTCGCAGATGCGACTTAGTTCCACTTGATGAGAAGCCACTGGATTGCCTTCGTCATCAAAGATAATGAATCTTGATGAAGTGGTGCCTTGGTCAATGGCACCTATATATCGCCCCGACTTTGGGTGCTGCGGTTGATCAGATGGCTTTGAGGCCGCTTGGTTGTCGCTCTCCGTATCGAGGAGGTCCGTGGATAGGACATGCTTGAGGACGAAGTCGCGTATCATACCGTAGGAATTCTGGCCAGAATACCGGGAAGCCAGGTCCAGAGAGGATATCGAACAGAACTTCGTGTGATCTATTGAGTGAGATTATTGGTTTTCCCAGGCCGCTCAGATAATGAATCAGGCTTTACGACCCGGAAACAAGGAGGGCAAAGTGAAAGTATGGTAGATTGGGGGGAAGATGGACAGAAATTCAGCCGATAAAGGGGAGAAGGGAAGATGAAAAAAGGAAGAGCGAGGCGCTGAGGAAAAATGGTGATGAAGGTGGTTGTGATGGACGTGGACAGGATTCATGACGCCCAAGCAGGAGAGGAAGGTTGGTAGGCGATGTTTGCTCAGGCGGACGACTCGGTTGGTGTTGGAGACTGGTTACAGGCGTGGGGCAACCGCCAGATAACCTTAGTAGCCTTTGGCTCGACCAACTTGTGGATATAACCGAGTTTCAACAATAACCTGCTGGATCGCGTCGTATATATAGACATGCGTCAATGTCTAGCTGAGAGCAGCGGTGGTAGAAGGAAGAATGCTCCCGCGGTGGGCCGGATATGTTAGGGGGCGGTATAGTTGTATATCAACATAACATACACAACGTAACTATATGTAAGTCCCAGACAGCAAACGCGCTCTCGGAATTTTATAGAAACAGCCAAGTCCGCTTGGTGCTAGTCACTCGCATATCTACGCGGGCCAGGGGTAATTTCTTGCATTTTTAGCGACTTCTTAGGATTGACAAATAGGCTAGCTTTCCCCCCACGAACTACTCGCCCGCTAGGCCACGGCGTTCATCCACTGGTTCACATAGTACAGGAGTAGTCAACCCCTTTCCCCTCTTCCTCCTCTCTCAGGAGACACAAAGCCTCTCAGCAGAAAAATGGGAACCATGTATATATATCCAACGACGCTTCTGATTGGATAGGAACATTCCTCCGACGAGCAAAGTACTGTACATGCGACGGGCGCATTGTCTATGTACGTCCGCCCATGGGTCCGATCATTTATTACGTGCATGAGTGAATCCTGCAACGCCCGTTCCTTGGTTAAAAAGCGCCTCCTTGATGGCCAACGACACAACGAAAAGAAAAAAGCAGAGTAAAAAAAAAGAGCAGGACCCGCTAGTTAAGTCAATTGGTTAGATCAATTGGGCGCGAGTCGACAAGCCCCACAATCATGCCATCATCAGGAAGAAATGTTAAGCGGTAAAACGTATATCAAGTCTATCAAAAAGCAGGGAAACTCACTACTATATCGGAATTGGTAGGGAATTTAACAGCGCCTCAAAGTAAATATACAAAAAATTTGCCCTGACCAGTGTGGCAGTGACCAAGATGACCTCGCTTGCCCCATATAAACCAAGATGGGATGATGTTTGTACGGCTATCCGGATTGTTCTAAATTTGGATAGGGCGGGCGGTTATACTGTGTTTTTATAGCTGCACATTATGCATATCTTGTCATCCGTACTTGTTCATATTATTTCCCTCTCCTTCGCACTTTTCTCATCATGGCCAAAGTTCAGCAACCTACCGCTGTAAGACTACCTTGGAATATGAATATAAAGATAATTTATATATTTGAGGGAAAATGCCAGGCATTTTTATGAGTATTATTTCAAAAACCACCAAACTCTGATTCATATACTCCCGTAAGTAAATATGAGGAAGATTCTTCCTGAGAATGACCTTTATTGTAAGGGGCGAGCAATTAGGTGTAAAAGAACTATATTGTGCCTAATATACAAGAAGGAAAGCTTAAAAGAGGAAAGAAAAAGAAGAAAGAAA